>PVKS010012964.1:0-52216 GCA_004027875.1 Aplodontia rufa
ATGCACAAATAAGTGCAAGTAAAACTGGTGGAATCTCACTGTGATCTGTGGATAATATCAGTATCAATTTGTTGGTTTTTATACTGTGCTATATTTATGCAGCACTTTGCCAGTGCGATAAGCTAGGTGAGAGAACCTCCCATTAGCTGCCATTAAATATACTAGGGTCTCCCACTAAAATTTTATAACCTCCTATGAATCTATAATTACATCAAATTAAAAATTAAGAAAAAGGTTAATATAAGGCAGGAGGTGCAAATATAATATAATGTGGATTGTATGTGAGTATACTAAATTATTTAAGTATTTCAACTGCACATGTATGTGTACCTGATTATTGGAAAAATAGTATACCTAAAAACACAATAATTACCTTTGAAAGTAGGGCTAAAGGATTTGTGCATTGCCAGGGGCAACAAGTTTGACTTCTCAATGTATATTCTTTTTTAATATTTTAAAAACAATGAATATATGTTATATTTATAAAAATTAAAAACATAAAAGAAAAATACATGAATGAAAAACACCCAATAACATTTCATAGGGACATACACAATATAACAATTCATGTCAAATGAAGTGTCAGCTGTTGGGGAAGGAGAATATGATTCACAGAGAATATTCTCAGAAAAAGCCTAACTCTGCTCTTGAACTATTTTGAGTGTGTTTCTAAAGGGTGTGTGTCGGGGGGAGGGATTTGATCATGACAGATGGTCATGGAAATGTACTTTAAAGACTAGTAAAAGGTATTTGGGGAGGATGTTTAAGATAACTGCCAAATAACTGAAATTATTTAAGAGAACTGTAGAATTTTTCATCAAGAATAGTTATCAGAAAAACTTGACAAGAGACAAATGAGAGTTCACATCATAGCATTTGCTAGTTATCAAATCAATTTTGCCACTGGGTATCTGTTTGCCACCAAAAAGGCATACCAGGAAACCCAGATTCTCTGCCCATTAACCAGAGTGGTAAGGAAAAATTGAGTCATATTCTCCTGAGGGTCCCCAAATTAGAAGGGGCAAAAGTGTCCTCAGCTATGGTTTCAGGGTTTTAGTCTCTAACACACTGAGGAGTCTCAATACATGTAACCAAATGACACAGAAAGGCTTTTAGCACATAATAAATGACAGCTACTACTCCTGTTGTGCTGTGTCCTTTGCATATCCTACTTATAAACAGAAAAACAAGCACTTCCTTGAATCTGACCTACAGACAATGGAGGGAAGTAGTCTTTGAAAGGAGGACCAAGGAATTATAACATCCTGCTCCTGGTTTGATTCATTCACTTGTGATATTTAAAGAAACAATCAAGATATCTGAGAGAATAAAGATTTAAGGGACAAAGGACTTTCCAAATACCAGCAGCACCCCAAGTGATATGAAAGTCTGAAAAAGATAACCCTTTTAAAATAAATTTAAAATAAAACTTCATCCTAGTTATTTTATATTGTGAATCAGTGAAGAGTCCCTAATATTATTTCCCCCTTGATATGAAGCACAATGGCCAGAGAAGAAACCTAGTGTCTAATACTGAGTGAGGAAGTTATTATCCCCTATCAGGAAAAACCTACTTCCAGAAAGAAATCTACTAAGAGCTACAGATCAACATTTCAGTACTTATAAAGCACATTTTAAAATGTGGAAACAAAAACACAGAGACACAGCTACATCAATGTTTATGGCAGCTCAATTTACTATAGCTAAACTGTGGAACTAACCCAAATGCCCCTCGCTGGATGAGTGGATTCAAAAACTGTGGTATATATTTACAATGGAGTTCTACTCTGCTGTAAGAGAGAACAGTATCGTGACATTTGCAGCCAAATGGGTGGAGATGGAAAAAATTATGTTGAGTGAAATATCCCAAACTCAGAGACTTAAGGGCCGAGTGTTCTCTCTCACATGTAGAAGCTAAAGTAAAATCTAAGGCAGACTGAAAGTTAGCTAAGATCAAAAATATACTCAACATAGGTGAATTTTAACATAAGCAGGGGGAACCATAACTATGAAGCTGGGGGGCGAAGGGAGAGGGGAAGGGAGAGGAGGGAGGGATTAGGGGGCTTATCAATGCAGCTGGGAACCCTTGATTCCCATAAGAAGCCCAAGTACACATAGGCAGGCAAAGAGGATCAGAGAATTCAGAAATTAATACAAATTTTAGGCTTAGTTCTATCTATAAAATGGGGGTAAAGTACGGGAGACATGGGAGGAGGGATCGGTTGAATGGGGGAGACCCTGGAGTAGGATCCCCTTAACTTACGTTGTCAATATCTACATATGCATGAATACGTAACAACGATTCCCTCCAATATGTAAGACTATGTTGAATGAATAAAAAAAATCACATTAAAAATGTGGAAACAAAAATAAGGGAATTAATTAATTTCAATTAATAAATTAAATGATTAAAATTATTAAATGAATTTAGTAATTTCAATTAGTAGAGCACATGCTTAGCTCAAAATAAACAATCCCAGAGAACTGGAACAGGTACTTTTACTAGGCAAATAATTATACATGGTGGTTAGCCATATTTTTAGAGCGAGAAATACATGTTTGAATCAGGGATCCAAAGACACCAACTATCCAGGCCATGAAGGACTAGGAGGACACTGTGAGTTGAGGAAACGGAAGAAGAAAGTTGGAAAGCCAGAAGAAGGCCAAACCATAAGACTCGTACAGAAGAATGATGGGGCAGGGGAAAGACAGCTGTGTGAGGAAAAGTGACCAGGGGAGGGGAGAGGAAGGAATGCTCAATGGTGGATGTCATCTTTGCTTTGGGCTCTAATACCCTGTACCCAGGCTTTGGATCTGTCTAAGGAATTTTTGCCCCCTTTCCTGCCACTGCCTCACCCTGAAATCTGCACCTACGCATCAGGGTCTAAGCCTCTAGCTAACCTCTCGTTGCAGAGGCAGACCTGTAAGAAGCTCTCGGGTTGTTTTTCAGCTCACCTAATTTCTGTTTAAAATTCACTTGGGCAAAACACTGATGTTCCCAGTTTTTCTCACTTTGATGTGTCTGTTTTTTCTGCCTCATGCAACCTCTAACCTTTCTGTGTTCTGATTTCTGCATCCTTTATTTGATAAACATTTAATCTGGCTGTTGTCAAAGTGCAATTTCAGTAGACCTCAGAATTCTCATGAAGTATTGGCTTCTCAAACCTAATTTTTTCAACTTTATTTTTCTTGACAGATGTGACATTTTTACTCTAGGTTCTCCCTCTATAAAATGAACTCTTTAATTTTTAAAGTTTAAAGTTTGCCTTTCCCCAGTGGGATGCTGAATTTCAGTATAGGGTGATTGCTATAATAACCACAGATCAAAGGATCCTAACTCAAAGAATAGCATTCCCAAGTAACAGGCTTTTAGGATTTTGGTGTTAATGTCACCAAAAAAATAGTACACACATACACACAATAAAACAAACAACAACAACAACAACAAAATACAACACTGTTTTTCTTCAGTTGTCTCCTTGAGTTTTCTGCTTACCTGGTACAGATCATTTCTCATGTTGATAATGTCATCAGAAATCAAACCGGATGTAACTTCTAGCAGATCCCTCACAAGCTGAGCATGAAGGTGGATGATTGCTAAGTGTAAGACACTGGAATAAAAATACAGTGGCAAGAATTAACTGAGGTGTTAATGAATAGAAAGATCCTCAAGAAATGATTCAACTTGAAGATTGAATCTGGTTTTATTTGGTTCTAAAATGTTCTGAATCTATAAAATGTCTCAATAGGAGGTTGACTGCTCCCTCCAGATGATTTCCCCTCCAAACTGCCCACTCAGGATTGCTACGTTCATTTATGGTATCTGCCTGGCCTGGGAGTTTTTGTGCCGGACCCCTTGAAGTGTAAAGGCACCCAGGCTTCAAGGCCAGAGGAACCTAAGCTTACATCCTAGCTCTACTTCTGGACCACAAATTTGGGCAGTTTCTCTTCCCTGACATATATACAGTGTATGTAAAACAAATGCCTGGTGCTAGGAATTGTTCATAAAAATTCAGTTACTTAGCCCTGACACCTGCTTCAAGGTACAGTGTTGTGCCTTTTAAAAGATCTTCCCAGATCCCAAGACAGGAGAGTGGACGCAGCCTTTTAACTATGGAGAAAACTCTGAATTCCCTGCAGGGTCGTGCAACTGCAGTTTTCTGTAGGCCATGCTCTTTTTCTGGCCTGTGGTCTTCTCTGGGGTAGGTTCAATGTCCAGTCAGCCTGACGGCCCTAGCACACACTTGAGCAGGAAAATAAGAATACTGGAAACTAGGGGGCTGACAATAACAAGGTTGATAATGTCAATAGGTGCCACACATCACTCCTAGGACAATTCTTTTTTTATTTTTTTTAAAGAGAGAGGGGCAGTGAGAGAGAGAGAGAGAGAGAGAAACAATTTTTATTTTGTTTTTCATGTGCCTTTTGTTGCTCTGAGACTTCGTAGGGTACATGGTGCTGGGGTTTGAACTTGCGTACTTGTGCAAGCCAGGCAAGCACCGTAACCGCTGAGCCATAGCTCCAGCCCTAGGACAATTCTTTAAATTGTTAAAAAACACTTGCTATTGTGACAATACCAACATTATGTAAAGCTATATAAAAAGAAAAAATATAAAAAAATTCTTAAAAAAATAAAAAACACTTGTTATTAAAATTAATTTAAAACAACTCATAATAACAAATGTGGCCACTATTTGTTGAGAAATTCTGCTTACAATACTATGCTAAGCATTCGATGGAATACTATAATCCTAACAACAATCGAAAGTAATCTTTTTTTTTTTTTTTAAAGAGAGAGGGACAGTGAGAGAGACAGAAAAAGAGAGAAATAACTTTATTTAGTTTTTCACATGGCCTTAGCTGCTCCAACACTTAATTGTATATGTGGTGCTGGGGTTTGAACCTGTGTCCCTGTGCTTGCCAGGCAAGCGCCGAAACCGATGAGCTACTGCTCCAGCCCAATCCAAAGTAACCTTATCGTTGCTTCTTGAATAATGAAACAGATTTACAGGTGTACCATAATTCAGCCAAAGTCACGGAGCTAGTATGCAGCTGTGAAGCTGGCATTCAAGCCCATGCCTTTCACTCCAAAGCCATCTTATTTTTTTAATTAAAAACTTTTTAGGTGTAGATGAACAGCATACTTTTATTTTATATTTTTATGCTGTGCTAAGGATCAAACCCAGTGCCTCACACATGCTAGGCAAGTGTTCTGCCACCAGTCCCCAAAGCCACCTCTTAATTCCTTCAGGCATCCTGCATAAAGGACAGATATATCCTGCTCTGCAGAGTTGGAGATGAGCATCTACGAGGATGACTACTCCAAGCATGACAGACTGAGATGCAGAGGACAGAGGCAATACATCTGGGCTTAGAGGTGCAGAATAGATTTTTCTTATTCAAAGATACAGAATTTTTATTTTATTCAGGCTTCTGTCTTAGTAATAGCATGTATGATTTATTTGGGCTTAACAGTGGCACAGGAGGGTCTAAAAAACTAAGTTGTGATTTTACCATTTGACAGATATTTTTCAATGAATGTTTTCAGGGTATCACTATTTCATGGAGTGCTAGAAGATTTCCAAAAAGGACCTTCAGCCTGATGCAGATACATGAAACACATGTATCAAGAAAAAGGTTGTACATCAAAAAGTGCCTAAAAATTTCCATGTGCAGCAAAGCATTTCATAGCAGAAGAACATTCCTCCTCCCCCTCAAATCCTCTCACCCTCAAGGGAATTTCCCCAATACCAGGGGGCTTTATATTTTTTTCTTTATTGTCTTTTCTATGATGACTAACAGCCCCAGGATTCAGATTATTAGCCAAATATGACAACCTCAATGAAATCAAGAGGCCTGACCTTTGATGGCCAAAAGCTGCCCCTTGTCTACACTCCTAAGAGGACTCCTATTCGATTTCTCCAAGTGCTACTTCTCTGGCCTCTCAGAGTGCCTGCTTGTGTGCGTGTTCAGGGTCCTCGGAGGGGACTGTAAGTCCCCTTTCCTACTCTGGCAGAGAAGGCCACCTCCTCAGCCTCTCCAGGGTTCTTGCATGTGTCTATGCTTCCCCTAATGTACCCACTGGAATGATTTGCACTTTATTCCTTCCATAACCCTCCCTTCAAACATCAGCATTCTCTTCCCAACTTTTTTGGGCTCATCTTCTTTATACTCATCAATTCAACAGGTCTCTTAAAATCTTACTTAAAATACTGCTGTCCTGTCTTGGTTAACTGCTTTCTCTGGATGCTAATTAGATTATTTAGCCCTCAGAAAACATTCTGATGTTCATGGCCTTACACAAAGAGGGTTGTACCAGTTCCTCCTGTACTGTATAACAAGGCCAGTGGTTATACCACATCCTTGGTTACGCTGCAAGGAATGAGAACAAAGGTCTCTGCTTGAAACCCTGAGGTTGGCACTTTCCTAAAGTGTTTGGTTGAGTTTTTAAAACAGAGACCTAAAACACAGCACTCAAGAGATCTTCCACAGAAAAGGGTTTCTTGGTGTTGACACTATTTTTAGAAAGTTTTAGACGAAGTACTTGACTTGAATCTGAAGGTTGCTGTCTCTTGTTATTTCTGTAGGGCTTTTGAGCCATTTTAGAAGTCTCAATGAAAGGACTAAGAGGACTGTTTTAGAAAGAAGCCAGGTGGCTTTACAAATACAATCTCAGTAACAGCAGGAATGGAAGGCATGGTGTTTGGAATGTTAGACTCCCACATAGCATGGGTTGGAGCCCTTACAAGAGTCTGAACCACTTGCATACTGGTGACCATTAAGAGAGGCAGTGGAGAAGGACGACTAACCGGTAAAGAACGACAATTGTCTCTTAATCATTTTACTGTTGTCGCTGCCTTTCTTGGAATTTCATTGAGTACACTATCCTTTCAAATATGTAGTTGGGATAGCAATACTTTAGGGACTCTTATTGATTCTCCCAATATTATTTCAACAAATAAAGCCAGGTTTTCAAAAAGTGCCATCACCAACACAGATTAGTTTTCTTGTCCAGAGAAACCTACTCTTAGATGAGCAGTTCAGCTCTGGAGTCCAACAGGTGACTGCCGCAGACCACGAGAAGCAAATCATGCTACCTCATGACACATTTTCTTGACAGAATGTCCCAGTTAGAGGACCCAATGACTTTGAGCAATTCTTTTATCTCTTGCCAGTAGGCATTACACAGGCTTTTCTCTCTGTCCCACCCTAAAGCAACCCTTGTCCTGTAAAAGTCCTGACTTACCTGTCCCCATTCTCATCCTGCACTGCAGTGAGGTGGCGCTGCACAGCCAGCAGCATCTTCACATCCCCTGTCACCGCGTAGTCGAAAAGGGCGTTGGCGTGCCGCTTGGCAAGCTGCATAGCCTTCTCCAGAAAGAGGTTATCTGCAAGGCAATGAGCACATGGGTACGTTTCCTACACCTGCTCTACAGGTGCAGCAGCAGTGTTCTGGTAACTCGATACAAATCTTAGTTGAAAATGCACCTTTCGGAGCTCCTGGGTCGTGTTCACTTTGAGAAAAAACACCGTTAGACACTGACTCACCGACAAACACAAGAGACTGACCTAAAAAAATCTGTCTATGGCTTGGTAGGGGGAAAATTTTAGAAATGCCTGTTATTTTAAGGGTAACAATCAATCCCCAAACAATGTTGATTAGATTTTGCCATGATTTTAATAACCAATTTCTTGGTAAAACAGTCCTTCGCTGGACTCTGTCTAGTCGATGCGCTGAAAAACACATGTCTTTGCCACAGACAGGTAACTTTCAGCCACTGGTGCTTGTTCCCTTAAGGTCAGGCGATGGTAAATTGTGGCCTTTGGGTCCAAAACAGGACATAAATAACCACTTTTTCTATGCCTCCCTGGATAAATATGGTCCATATATTTTTCTCAAGGGGCATTAAGAAAAGGAAATGGAATGACTATGCAATAGGGGGCACATGTGGCCACCAAGCCTCCATATTTACTCTCTTTCCCTTCACAGAGGTCTTTTGGGTACCACTGAAGTCGACACAGAATCATAACATCCACAAACGAGTACTGTTTCAAGGGAAATACAAAAGTACATTCCTTGCAAATCCTATTTCTTCAAAGAGGACAACAAGACAAAAAGAAAGTTCCACTTTCAGGAAAAGTTCCACTCAGTATGACGGCTAAGTGAGATGCTGGAGAGGGGTGACTAAAAGATGTGGGAGCCATTCTCTATCACCTGCGCTAGGAGAGAAGCTGACTGACTCTGCTGACATCCTGGAACTGCACGGTGATGACAGGAGCATACACATGATGCGTTCTGTGCTTTATGTTTAAATAACAGTGTGAATAAAATGACCAACACCTGCTTTTCAAAAGGTGAACACAATGAACTGGATGTGGACATGGTACCCTCAGGCTAACAGAAAAGGCATCCGTGTACTGGAATCTGCACTTAGGCCCCTCCCCAGACAAACAGCACAATGCGCTGCTCTGTACGCTCTCCTACCCTGAAACCGAGCATCCTCTTCCTTTACTCCCAGGGTACACGTCAGGGTCACCTCCTCATTCCCATCGCCCGACGTGCCTGGCTCCTTATCTTGTTCTGTGGCTTCAATTACTTTCCCAAAGAGACTTACAGTCTCTCTGCCAGCACTCTTGGCACAATCTTCAGGGTCACTTTTAGATTCAGCATTCATGGTTCCTAAGAGAAATGCAAAATCATCAGCTTTTTCTCAGTAATAATCTGTTAAGTTATAATTCACCACTTCACTGTAGATCAGACAATGGTAGGAGGCAAGTTTACTGCAAAGGGAAAAGTAAAAATCATGATTCGAGAACTTTTTAAATTTTTCATCTTACCAAGCACATGTTTTGGAGCTATTTTAAACAGTTGAGAAAATATTTTTCAAGTATACTTATAAAAAGTTAGATCCCATTTTGTTTATCTATAAAAGAAGAAAAGTGAAATAAAACTCTTCTGTGTACTGAAGGGAAGTGGAAATTTTTAAAGTTCTTGAAAGGACAGCTGTTATTTTTTTTTTTTCAAGGCAATTTGCAAAGATGTGATCTTGATTCACATTCTTTGGTGTGGGAGTTCTCCCAGTACTCTGATCATGGTCTTTATGGTCCAAATATCTTATCTGACAAGTACTATGAGAGCACCTAGGGTTTATGGACATACCTGGTTCAAATTCTGATTCTGCCACTAATAGCTATGTGCTTTCAGTGGGTGAATGAATGGATCTGAGCCTCAGCACCTTCCCTGTATAAAATGAAGATACTAATATTTTCCTTACAGAGTAGTCATGAAGATTACAGTTAAGGGAAACACTTACTCTATTTTAGGAAAAAAAATGTTATCAGATACTTTAATCAAAAATAAAGTCAATTATAAGGTAAAATAAAATAGATTACAGTTAAGGCATAACTGGCAAGAAACAAGCATTTAATAAATGGGAAGATTTACAGAATTATTTCTTCAGTGAATACACTAGTATATAATTTTAATGTAAACTATGAACACACAGGGTAGTAACTGCTACTTAGGGGACACATTTGATTGGAAAAGACCAACTCCATAAAACTCAAAATCATTTCAAGGTTGTAACAGTTGAGGTGGATAGACGTTAGATAAGTTTGATGATCTTTTCCTAATGTTTGAACAGTCAAATCTTTATAAGCTTCTCTGTAATGCTCTTTTCTTCTTGCCCCTACTCATGCCATTTCAATAGTAAATATATAAACAATGGTTAGGAATAGAGAGTTTATACTATCCAGAGGAAATAACAATGTTTTTAAAAATATCTTCTAAAAATTTAAGAAGATGATCCTGTAATCGTGATAAGTAATGATGGAAAAACAACCTTTTTGGCATTGAGTTCTTCTGCGGTGTTAAAGTACTACTTACCATGCTTCATCCCAGCACTGGATTTAGTGGTTCCAGGGTGGAAGGTGATTCCACCGTATGTAGGAAATCCATAGTGCGGGAAGCCATACCCTGGAACGGCAGGTAAAGCACATGGAACATCAGAAAGAGCTGTAACCCAGCAAACTTCAGTGTTGGTCCCTCAGTGGAGCACAGGCTCTGGTGTGGGAGGACAGTGCCGTGCCCACAAATGGGGCTTCAGCTGAGAGTCAGTAAGAAACACTACGGGGCCACTGGCGTCCACCTTGGCAAAGTCGAATGCTGGCAACTCAGGCAGTGCCCCTGACTAGCAGCATCGAAGAGTTCAAGCTGAGATCGTGTCCCACTCCCACATGAAGGGGACAGGCTACCAGGGAGGGGTCACACCCAGACTCAGACTTGCTTACAGAAAAGACATGTAAAGGTTTTTATTTTTTTTTTCTTGAGGTTTCAGGAGGAGAAAAAACCCAATCAATCAAACACAGAAAAATCTACTGATATTTCAGTGGAAAGGGGCTACCACTGTTTATTCCCAAGCACTTTTGGTGGGAGAACAAACTGGTGAAATTCTTTGGGGAAGCAGCTGACATTAGAAGTCACTCTCACATGGTAATTTTACTTCAAAGAATCTAATTTAAAAGTAAGCTGGAATTGGGGCTGGGGAAGTGGCTCAGTAGTGGAGTGCTTGCCTGGCTTGCATGAAGACCTGGGTTCTATTCCCACCACTGTATACACAAATAAATAAAGGAAAAACAAAACTCAGAAAAAAATTAACTCTCTCTCTCTTTCTCACTCTTCCCTCTCTCTCTTTAAAAAAAAAAAAAAGTTGGAATAGAAGAAAAGCCACGTGGATAGGAGTTCAGTGCAGCATTTACACAGAAAATAGGAAACATTCAAGTAAATTACACAACAGTTTTATGACTTGTACACTAGATGAAATACTATGAGTCATTAACAATGATGCTTAACAAATTATGCTTATGTGAAGTCTATACAACCATAAAGAAATACGCTTATGTTAGCACGTCAGGTGAAAGCAGCATAATCACAGTAGGATGATAATAAAGAGCTACCACAGATAAATGAATTAAATGATCATAGAAGTACTTGGGATCGTTAATAAATTTTAACTATAAGATATGCATGAAAAAACTGTAAGTGTTTAAAATTCAATGGCAGGATTTTATGCCTTTAAATTTGTCTTTAAAATAGTCTATATAATCTGGAACGTAGTGTATGTAGGTAATATTATACACTGACAATGTTGTATATACAATATGAAATCTTTTAAATGTTTCCTAAGAATACTAAGACACCTGGTACACCAAAATATTTAGAGAGGTATTTTTTTAAAAAATAATTGGCCTTGGATGATTTTTTAAATTTTTTTATTTTTTGGCAATGCAAGGAATTGAGCTTAAGGCCTCCGCACATGCTTGGCAAGCACTTTACCATGAGCTACATCCCCAGCACTGGATGAATTTTTCTTCTTACAGCTTTTGGGAGGTTCTACAAACATAGCTTTCTCTTATCTACCAGGGATACATTCTAAGACCTCCTGGGGATGTCAGAAGCAGGGACAGTAGTGAATTCTACATATGCTACATTTTTTCCAGTACATACATGCCTGTGATAAAGGCATGTAATTTGTAAGTTCATTTGTAAATCAGGCACAGTAAGAGACCACCACCAACAATAATAAAATAGAGCACTCAGAACAACATACTGTAATAAAAGTTATGTGAATGTGGTTTCTCTTGAAAGTTAAGATAACTATTAGTATTTTTAGACTGAAGTTGACCACAGGTAGCTAAAACCATGAGAAGTGAAACTGTGGATAAAGGAGCTGCTGTACTGTCAAATGAGCATGTATTTTTTGAAAAATAAATTTATATTGTAGGGAGATTTTGTCTAATGGAAGCTTGTGTACTTAATAATGCCACAAGCACTCAACCCACAGATGTGCTCAGAAACCCAGGGAAGGAAAATTGTACTCTTTCCAGAATGAAAAAATTTTAGAAAGAATAGACCTTTTTGTACCTGGACCCGTACTTCCAGTGCTCCCTCCTCCACCGCCGCTACCAAACATGCCTCCGCCTCCAGCCCCGGCACCACTACCACCGCCGAAACTATCCGAAAAATTGGGCATGAGCTTCTGCCGTTTCCTCTGCACTTCCTCTTTATCTGTATTTACAGGAAGAGAAACCAGAGGAGAAAAGATTGATTCAGTTCCACCACTAGCCACAGAAAGACTATTGATTCTCATGGTATTTTTAAACACCTTAAAGGGAAATAGAAAGCACTCAAGGAGGAAGAGATGCCAAATTTCAAGAAGCATTATATTTATCCCAATAGGCACGAAGAATGAGAACAAGCCTCGGAGAGACCACAGAGCAACACACGCCCAGCTCTACTCTGCAAGCAACAGTTTCCTAAGTCCCCAGCACTGGTTAAACTGTGAGAGATTAGATTGCCTATCGAAGACTGAGATATTGAAGATATGGAATACAAAAACATTGCTGAAAACTTTTAGTCACACAAAACAATTACTAACCAGCTAACCCTTATTGTGTTTCTACAGTGAGCTAAATGCTGGTGATAAAGAGAAGTGTGACATAATGTCTTCGCCATCAGGGAACTGTCAACATTAATTTGGAGGTAGTCAGGGAGAGACTTAGCAAACCAGCACCGCAGTGGTGTATATGCTAGACTCATGGTGCAGATTCATAAAACATCGACTATGCGAGGAAGTGGACATGGAGGGAACAAGTAATGAAGGGAAGCTGTGCCTGGGGTGCTCAGGGAACTGGAGTAGATGTTTTTGGCTGATGTGAAAGGTTAGTGTGAGGAATTCTTGAGAGGTGGGGCTGGTTGGGGCCACACTGGAGAGCTCCTGGAATATGAACCTAAGGCTCTTAACTGACAGGCAGGAGTGCTACTGAATGTCTTTGGGGGAATGATGAGGACAGGGTTGAAGTTTCAGGAGATTCATCTGTCACTTGTGCATAGGCTCTGGTAAAGTCTCAACGGAGGCAGGACAGTGCAGAGACAAGGTGGTGGAGATGTGTTCCTTAATGGTCATCATGATGATAGAAATGGGGATGATCCCAGAAACAATGAAAGAGGGACCTATAGGCTCTGGTGACTAGCAATCTGGGGGTCTCGGGGTCTTGGGACACGCTTGGACTAAAACGCAGTGATGGGCTCTGAGATGCTGGACTGTCCAGGTCCAGGTGTATTTGGATTTCCTTCCCTCATTCCTCCTGTGGTTCTGTTTTTCTTTCACTTTTCAGTAGCTCCAGTGCCTCTTCTGAGTTCTGTCACTACCTTTGTGGTTTATGACTGTGTTT
This sequence comes from Aplodontia rufa, assembly GCA_004027875.1. Lineage (NCBI taxonomy): Eukaryota > Metazoa > Chordata > Mammalia > Rodentia > Aplodontiidae > Aplodontia > Aplodontia rufa. The sequence continues at coordinate 13,234 of PVKS010012964.1, forward strand.
TTATTTCTTCTTGCTGTTTCCCTTTCTTTCTCTTCTGTGATTTTCCTGTCTTTTGAGCTGAAGGAGTGAAGGAGGTCTTTTTGTGTTGTTTTGTTTTTGTTTGTTTACATTAAATATTTAATGTGGTATTCTTTTTCAGTCAGCTTCTCAATACTTAAGGAATTGTCCTAGTTCAGATTCTTCAATGTCAGTCTTGGTCACTTATTTCTAATATGAAGGTTGCTTCAGTCATCTCAAGGCTGGGAAAGGAGGCTGCCGCTTACTGATTATCTCATAATCAACCCGATGGCAGGTGAAAGACCCAGCAGCGGAAAGCAGGTACAAAGTACATTTAATAGTTTAAAAACTGAGCATGCTCAGCTTATTAGGAAGAAAAAAGCCAAGGTGGATGAATTTTGAGAAAAATGAGCTTCCACTAGAAGGGAATAAAATTTAACAATTTCCTTATCAAAGAATTATGGTCAGATTTGTAAAATTTCTCCATCAGTTATACTATAACTAATTAATAGCTGTACTCATTTCTCACCTATAAACTGTTGACCTCACATATAAAATAAGTCCACTGCAGAAATATGAAACACAAGAGGGGAGTATTCAACTTATTCATCTTTAGAAATTAATGTTATCTATTGACATGATTTCCAGCCAAGAGACCTGTTAGAATTTTCTATGTATTCTTTACCTCTTTTTTTTTTTTTAAGAAAGAAAGGGACAGTGAGAGAGAAAGAGAGAATCGATTTTATCGAGTTTTTCACATGGCTTTCGTTGCTCTGACACTTCGTTGTGTACGTGGTGCTGGGGTTCAAACCTGCATTCTTGCGCGTGCCAGGCAAGCGCCGTAACTGCTGAGCCAACACTCCAGCCCCATACTCTTTACCTCTTAAAGTAGATAGCTTCACTGCTTATATTTCACTGTATAATAGGAAATTTTAAGAGACACTTTTCGAAATGTTAGCTATACTACAGCCAGTATGATTTCAATGGCAGCAACAACAAAACTAATTCAAAAAATTCCATGTGAAAAACATAAAAGAACTTCTAGATCTGAATCTCCCCAGAACTGAGTGGGGATGTTCACACTCAGCGAAAGTATGACAGCACCGTTGTGGACTGCCTTTGACAGTGGCACCAGGGGATGAAAGAGCAACCTTCTCTAGAAGGGACCAAAGTGGCTATCACCACAGATTCTCCTTTCATACAAGAGAAAACTGAAGCCAAGATGGTTAAGTGACTTGTCTGAAGTCAGGGCAGAGTGAAGATTAGACCTGAAGTTAGTGACCTTTTATTATACTTGACTGTCCTTCTCTTTGAAACAGTCCAAAATAGGTTTGTAGTAATAATTAACTGCATTAATAATCAATGACTTTAGATAAGACTTCATGATTTTAGACCATAGTTTAATTCACAGATATAGATAAAATTTTAGCCTCTATGGCCTTTTTTCTGTTCATGTGCCCTAAGAGAGCCTCATCCTTATTTTTTGGGTTCTAGTTTACCAGTAGAGATGCTTGCATTTATCCTGACTGTACCTTTCATAACTTAAAAAATATCATTTTGTTTCTTCCAAATCTCCCTCTTTTCAAATGGAAAAGTCACTATGGTCTTTCTTTGCCTTCATATAGCCGTCTCTCAAATATGTTCTTCCCTTTGCAATCATCCTATGCCCCTGCACCCCAACCTTCTCCATGTTGTAAGGTGTAATGCCCATGGCCACAGAGAATGCAGAGTTCAGGGCTGGCTGATTCTGCATAGTGAGAGGACAATGTTTTATAATACAAAGTCTCACTTGATGGCACCCAACACATTACTGGCTCTTTGCATTAGGATGGCAACTTGGGTGGCCAATTAAGAAGTCAGCCCACGGATAATTAATGAGCATCAAGTATGTGACATATGCTTTGCTGGATGTTAGCAACACAGCAGCAAACACAAAGACCAAGTCTCTGTACTAAAGAAGTCTCTTCCCACTGGGGGTGGGAAGAAGACAAGAGAAAAATAGGTAGATAAGTTTACATACCAATAAATATAATTGAGAATATAACATTAGGCAATGAGGTAGGGAGTGACTCCAGGGACTGGGGTTGTGGAAGGTGTGTTCAGTGACCTCTGGGAAATGTAAACAATGACTGTCGGTTGTACAGTTTGGATTCATTTCCATATGTTTACTCTAATGTTAATGGTTTGCTACTTTTCTGATCATGCAGCTTGGCAGGATTATTATCCTTGGGCCTGCTTTCCTGGGTTTTTATAGCTCTGAAGGTTTTATAAAATAAGGTAATCTGCTAGCCTTAATAAGAGTGTTCTCATAATTACTCAGTGACATACGTGTTGGCCATGTCTTCCTTTGGAGCTCAATGGCTAATTCTCCTTTTCCGGCTGGGTTTTACACTGGCTGTATTGAAGCGAGCTTTTAATCAGTGAGAGCCTGGAAGTTTTGTGTCTGAAGCACATAGAATGCAGTTTTGAACTTTCAGGGGAGATAGTTCTCTAATCCCTGCTATGATAGGGTATCAGTCAAACAGTCTGAAACGCTCTTGCTACAGTATAATTTTTCGATGTACAGACACCACTGGAAAAGGCAGACAGGTAGCCTAGAAACTAAGTTCAGCTTTGAATACTTCTAGGCTCCTATTTCTTTTTGTTACTTTGAAAGAAACAAAGGTGTTTCAACCAAAGTGTGATTTTTACACAGTCTTGTATTGATGGAAGCATCCAGAAGGCTTCAGGCAGCTTGAAGGTGGGGAAGTGAGAAGAGGTGGGAGAACCTCCAGGAAAGGCCAAGAGGCAGCCCCCTCCCACATTCCCCAGTGCCCATCCAGCCTGGACACTGGGATTTCCCATGAACTCCCATGTGAAGTTAAAAAAGGCTCTTGTGCTGGCAGTGCTTGCAAACCACCTGCACAGAATGCACTGCCAATCTGAGCAGCAGTGGAGAGGTCACAACCTCAGAAAGAAACATGAACTCAGAGAAGCATTTGCTAAATGCTTCTGCCTCAGCATGAATTCTAGGAAAGGAAAGCCATCTTCAGAGATCACGCTCGTGATTTGCTATCTCAGAGTCCAACACTGCTGTGGCTTGCTGCTGCTGCACCTTTGTGGTTTCCAACCTCAGCTGGGAGCTGGGTGCTCTGTCACTCACCTCCCTCTCCAGTCTCCCTTGTATCTAATCCAGGGGTTTCTGATTTTACTGTGTCCCTGGGCCTTGTACAGTCTGGTGAAGTCAATGGATATCTTCTCAGAATCATGGGTTTCTGTATGTAATATCCAAAATCAAGGGAAAAGAAACTAACTATATTAACGTACATTTCCATCCTTGAACTCCTTTGGGGTCAGTGGACTTGGATTAACCATTCAGTTTGGTGTCTGTCATATCTCATCCCAAGATGCTTCTGAATGCTGAATTTCCCATCCTGACCCTTCTTGTGTTCCATTCTGCTTTTGGGTTGACCTACTAGGAATCTGCATTTTAACTTCCAGAAAAACCTAAAATGCTACAATGTTTTAAAGTAAATTCCTCTTTTCCCACCCAAACCTACTTTTTCTTCCTTGTTCCTTTTATCTAGTCAACCATGTTACAAGCTTCCTATTCTGAAATCCTAGAATCATCAGTCTCTCCTCCCTTTCCCACCTCATTCAACAGCCAGGTCCTCTTGACCTCACTGCCGCATTGTCTATTGGATTCACTCTCCTTTCACACCTAAACACAGACACCTTTTCTAAACTCATCATTGCTCACTTGGATTTTTGCATTATTCTTCTGATTCACTGTCTGACTCTCAGACAGCACTCCCAGTGTTGATACAGACAAGTCAGCATCATCACTGCAGACACAGGTGGGAGCCTGACTGTCCCTCTGCAGAATCAAGGCAAAATTCTTCAGCTGCCACTCACGGCCCCCAGAGCCCTGCCCTGGCCTTCCACACCTGCCTTGGCCTTCATTAGTCCACCTCTGCACTATAATCGTCACTTCTCTCTGAACAGAGAGAAACTGTCACACTACTGTCCTTGAGTATCTCAAGTGTCCTAACCTAGGAAACTCCTGAGTTCTATTTACCTTGAACCCTACCCCAAATTCTACTTCCTGGAAGAGGCTTTATCTTTGGAGACTTCTTTAGAGTGAAGGGATAAAGGTCTCTCTCCTTCACATTTTCATATATTTTGAAGATGCTTTGGGTACTTATTAAAACCATACTTTGCATTGTAATGTTTAATAAATCTATTCTGTCCCTTTCTTGAAGTCTGTTTTTGTGAGTAAAAGAACGGTGCCTTACTCATTTTATAGTCCTGTATGCACTGTGGCCCAGTTTTCTGCTAAATGACCTGGGGCAGCTGCCTGAGTGGTTGATTCTCCTAAACAACCTCCTCATTTTTTTCATCTCAACTGTCTGACACCTGAGTTATTCAATAATATTGGATTCCCAGATTCAAAGACAAATTCTCAAATGTCTGTACTTCATAGGAGTTTGGTGGAGACAGCATCAGTTTAAAACGCTGGACTATTTTTGTGACCTGAAAATAGTATATTACCCATCTCTTCTCTAAAAATAAGTGCCATTGATGTAGGCTGGTTTCTAGGAAGCTGTTGAAAGGAGTGACCAGCTCATCTTTTCTAACCAGATTGTCCTCTTATCAGAACAAACATTAAGAGTCTAAACAACTGAGTTACCTTTGATTTCAGGGTAGTAGAGAAAAGGTTTTGGTTCGCTAGTTTCCAAATCAGATTTCCTCCGCAGTTGGACAAACACAGAGGCAGGTTTTGTAATGTTGACATCTTTATATTTTGGAGTTTTGAAGACGATGGCAAACTATAGGACACAAAGATCCACATGTTGGTATAGGAGGGCATTTTTCTTAGCAATGCTATACATTAGATACATTCCTTATGCTTTTATTTATACCCAATGTTTAAACAAAGTATGCTAAAAACATCACCAGGAAGAAAGTTCCATACCCAGTGTTCTATACCAACACATTTTTATTACATTGCCCTGTGATAATGAAGTACAACACTATGACACAATTCCTAAGGGGGCCAGCCCCCAGAAGCATGCACTCTTATTAGTTTCCATCCAGAGTTTGTGCATATCCATATACGAGCAGAGAACCATTTTTACATACACTTTGTTGTATACCTGTCCTTTAACAGATTTTAGATGCCTGTGAGTTCTTATTGTGTTAGTTTGCAGAGTTCTTATCCCTTTTAATGGCCGCATGTTCCATCACATAGATGTACCACAGTTATTTAACTAGTCACTTTCTGATTAACATTTGGATTGTTCCCAACTTTTAATGAAGACAGTATTCCTCAATCACTCATAAGTAGAGTATTCCTGAGGATGGGGGCTTGGTGATTTCATCTCCTGGTCATATAATCAGCTGTGTCTGGGAAATCTTCATTATCAGGATGACACTGGCCTCTTCTGGAAGACTGTTCCTATAGACACTCTGCAGCACAATACCTTTTTTACAGGTCCTACCAGAACCACGTCAATAGAATACTTAAAACATTTCCACTAAAGGACCTGAGAGCCACTGCCTTAAGGGACAGATTGATCAGACACTAAATGAAATGCCCTGCCAGTGTCTCACAGTCTATGGTCCAGTAGAAACTTGCCCCTAATTCTGTGATAGATTAGTTTTCTGGATGACTTGCAAGAGTCTTAAAAATAATACTGCTTGGGGCTAGAGCGGTGGCTCAGCAGTTACCGCACTTGCCTGGCATGCACAAGGACATGAGTTCAAACCCCAGCACCAGGTACACAGCGAAGTGTGTACTGGAACAATGAAAGTCAAATGAAAAACTAAATAAAATTTATCCTCTTTAACAATAATAAGAATAAGAATAAGAATACTGCTTTATGAATGCTAAATAAATACTTGTGAGTTCTCCTTTTCACATATGGAAATGAAGGACTGAATTTCAACAATGCAGAAAACTTAAAACAATCAAACAATAACAACAATAAAATATACTTACTTGTCTATGAACATCTGTGGGGGAAAAATCTCCAAATCCTTCCCAAACTCCACCATTCTCCTCTTCTTCATAAAACCGAATTTGGATATCATCTGCAAACAGCCACATTCAGGTATAATTGCTAATAATATCTTAAAACATGTTGAAAAATAAAACTGATTTTACCTACTATATACTTAAAACTTAGTAGCTAACTTTTTATTTAATGGAATATTAGATTTACTTAATATAATATTTGAGTTTTAATCAATGTTTGACCTTCCTATTTTTCTATCCTTAAACCAATTTACTCCTTGAGAACCATGAAGAATGGTAGATTATCAAAATCCCCAAATGCAGTTCAACTCCATATAAACATGAATATAATAATAATTGGCTTATATAAATCTTACTAGATGACAGATGCTGTTATAAGCACTTTACATTCTTCCCCACAGTCTGTGATGTAGGCGTACTATTATCGTCCTCGTTTTGCAGAAGAGAAATGGGTCCAAAGAAAGAGTTTCTCAAATAATGGACACAAGTCTGAAGAGCTAGCAGATAGAGAAGCCAGAAACTGAACACATACATCCTGATTTCAGAGTTCGGGCTCATAAACACTCTTCTATCCTGCTTCCCTATTGTATTTTTTTCAGTCCATATTGAGTAACCGGTCAAAACTGAGATGGTCAGGTGCTCCGTGATTGAATCAGAATGTCTAGATTTCACCCTCTAGTCACAGGCTCCATTTTGGCAGAAACATGACAATCTGTACAGGTTGGCAGTCCCCTAGCTTCATTTCCCATTTTGTAGGAAGGACCAAACTACTGACTAATGAAACTAAGTTTACATTTCTATTTAGTTATAATTTTAGAGTATTAAGGTATCATAAAACATTTCATGATCTCCTGGTCCAGTCCTGTGCTTTCGTGCTTTGGGTTTATTCAAATCCTCTAGGTCAAGTATAAGACTTCTCTTACACAGACCTTCCAATGCAGTGAACATGAATAACTACAGGAGCAAATAAAGGAACTCAGATTAGGTTTAATCATGCATACACACTTAGGAATCTGGAAATGAGTATTACTTGGATAGAGTGAGTTAGAAGAAGTCATTGTAAGCAGAGAAAGTACAAACTTGTTTTTGGAAAAAAGAATACACACACACATATATTTATATATCTGATCCCATTTCTTCTGGCTTTATGAAGTTAAATTTACATTTAACTTCAAATGTAAATTTTCTGAAAAGTTGCAATTCCTTTATTTAAGAATTGTTATATATTTGCTTAATTTGAAAATACCCACTTTGAGTGATCTCTAGTGGGGTTTTCTTGGTTTTTATTTTTGTGCAAGGGTGATCCCAAGGTCTCATGCATGAGAGTAAAGTGCTCTACTACTGAGGTATCTCCCCAGCCCTTTTTACTTTGAGACAGGGTCTCTCTATGTTGTTGAGGCTGATCTTGGACTTGTGATACTTCTTCCTTAGACCCCCAAGTAGTTGGGATTGCAGGTGTAAGCCACTGTTCCTGGCTTCCATTTACCATTATATTTTTAAAAATGAGTGATGTTGGGGCTGAAGCAGTGGCTCCGCAGTAACGGCGCTTGCCTGGCAAGAGTGAATATGCGAGTCCAAACCCCAGCACCACTACTAGTAAAGTCTCGGAGCAACAAAGGTCACATGAAAAACTAAACAAAAATTGTTTCTCTCTTTCTCTCTCCCACTGTCCCTCTCTCTTAAAAAAAAAAAAAGAGTGAAGTTTGAGGAAATAATACATAAGCTCATTCAGCTTTTACTAATTTATAAATCTTGTAATATATCTAAAGATAACTGGTGCCAAGAACTTTTTTCCCCGAAAGTGCAAATTGCAAGAGAAATATGTTCTGAGAACTTCCCTGTGTTCCTTAGTCTCTTTCCTTTCCTAGCTGACATCATACTGACATTTGGAAGTGTGTGGAGAAACTCAGTGTTACAAGAAAGCATTGCAAAATAAACAGAATCTATAATTTTACACAATGTGAAACTTAGTATTATTCTTCACTATGTTTGTACATGTCAATCATGGGTTATTATTTATTTATTATAGTTAAAACAAGTGCATATAACAAAGCTTAAAGCATAAAAATACTGAAAGTTGCTGGTTTCAATTATCATTATTTTAAAATTTTCTCTTTATTTCCTTTAGAAATTTTAAAATGAATTATGCAGTTTGTTTTTAAAATATAACACAGATATAATTTAAACCTAGGAAATATGGAACATGTACATGTTTTTAAGGAGTTCTATGGGAAAGGGGGGGTCATTTCTTTCTGTTCTGCTGCTGAAAAGTGACTGATAAATGCACTGAGAATTATATTTCACATCTTGAGATCAGAGTATGTGCTTACCTTTCTGAACTTTGTCACAGAGAAGATAAATTTCTTCTCCTCCAGTTACACATCCAGCCGTCCTATCCATTCTTACAATTTTCAGGTTGGAAGCATTTGGGGCTTCTGTTCAAAGTGGGAAAAAAACAACAGATACCAAGATTTATTTTCAGTTTCACAAGCTAATACCTTCGGAGGGACACTGCCCTTAGTACACATTATCTGAACAAAGTTCAAACAGATGCTTTCACTCCTATTACTTTTTTTTTTTTTTTAAAGATGGGACAGTGAGAAAAAGAGAGAGAGAAGCAATATTATTTAGTTTTTCTTGTGACATTCATTTCTTGGACACTTTGTTGTGTATGTGCTGCTGGGGTTTGAACTCGAGTACTTGCACATGCCAGGCAAGTGTGCTAACCACCAAGCCACCGCTCCAGCCCTCACTCCTATTACTTTAATAAAGACACAAATAAAACAAGAATGGCTTCCAAGATCCTCAGAGCACCTCTAGGGCATAGGTCATACATTATTATCAAAACAGATGAGGTAGAAAAGAACAGAAGAGGTAGATGAGATGATGGTACCTGTTCTCCTAGCACGATACAGAAAGAGAAAGAGCTTTTCTGATGTTTCAGGAAGTACTAAGCCAATGGTCACTGGAATTTCAAGTAGGGGAAGATTTTAACCCCAAACTTGTTTCTATGATAATGCTACTCCATTTGTAAGAATCCTAAAAATCTTAGGAAAAACACAGTTTTCTTAAACTATGGATTAATTTTTATTCTACAAAGAAAAAATGGAGATGTTATATTTCCTTTCTCCAAACTAAATTAGGATTCTCTGTGGTTAGGGGACAAAAGTTTCATGTGGTAATACTGTAAAGCTTCCTTTTAAAAAAAAAAATCTTCCCAACAGCTGCATTTTATGTTGACCTGTGGTATATAAGTCTGCATTATTTTATAAACCTTTCACTTCCCTTGGAACTTGTTTAAATTAGAGAAATCAGTTAGCTGTTGTTACACTTGGAACATGGAGTTTTCTACTTATACCAAATTCTATAAACACTTTTTTTTAAAGAGGGGACAGAGAGAGAGAAAGAGAGAGAGAGAGAGAGATGGGACACTTTGCTGTGTATGTGGTGCTGGGATTTGAACTTGCGTACTCGCACATACCAGGCTGTAACTGCTGAGCCACCGCTCCAGCCTCTATAAACACTTTTAAGGAGCCCAAGTACTGTACTTTCAGACTCTCTGGAAATATCTGTTTAATAAATCCCATGCAACAATATAGTTGCATGGTAAATGCTGAAGATCATTGCAAAATTCTTTAAAAAGTTTTAGTAACTACATACTGAAAGAAAACTTTGAAGTCATATATTATCTATACTGTTCATTCAATTAACCTGAAGTTTTTATCTTAGTAATGTTAATAACCATGCAGGAATGAAGATGGATATGAATAACAGCTGTCTTTTATTAATGTCTCTTCAGAGCCTTGAAGAAAACTTTTGAGATACTTTTTCCCTTCTAAGAGGACCATCAATGTTAATGAGTTCATAAATGAGACACTTGATATTGCACATAGATTATAATGCACATTTGAGAGAGAACTATATTTATTGAGCATTTCTTAAAATATTGAAGCTTGACTGCAGTGCCCACATTTTGTAGATGATAAACTCAGGCTCAAAGTGATAAACTTACTTTCTGTACAGCTCAGAGCTGGTTATTACATGGCACGGCAGCACTGAAACCCTGTTTTTGACACTGTACCAAGCTACACTGTGTTAGAAGTCAGTTACTCACTGCTGTCGTAGATGGCATCGGACACCACAGGTTCCAGGCGCCTGGTGAAGCTGCCCGTGCTGTCGGGAAGAAAAGCTGTAAACATGAGCCGCACCACGCTGAGGTCCATCTCCTTAGTCTGCTGAAGAGCCGCTTGCCGGATGAGCTCCTTTTCCCGATCTAGGATCACACAGCACAGTCTGTTCATGCCCAGGGACAGTGGAAGGTGTGAACATTTAAAACTTCAAAAATTTTAATGTTCACATGCTTTTATAAAGTCCAGGTTTCCCCCCCTTCTTTTGAAATTCTTTGTACTGTTAGTAAAAATTTTAAATAGTCCCATTTATGTCATCCAAAATTAAAGCTATCAAAAGAAGATCTGCATTTTCTCTGGATTATGGTAAAAACTGTCTTCCATGTATCAGACTGCTTCTCTTCTCCCAACCTCCCTCACTCTGCCTTTTCTTCCTTCCACAAGAGTCAAAGGCACAAAGATTGTTATGGTGTGGAATGTAGTAAGTCTACTATGAACCAGCTATTTGGAGGAACATGAAGAGTAATTATTCCAAAACTTGACTGAGCACAGGGACTGTGCTCCTTCCATAGTGGCTGGCACAGTGCCTGGTACACAGGTGCTCAAAAAGTTATTTTGAAGGAACCAAATGACTCAATTACTTTTGGCTCTTTTCCTCCTGATTCAGTTTTCTTGCTGATGAATAAAGTCACATTTAATTTATAGTACCAAAAAAGGGAATTCATGTGATAAGTACTATCAGAGAGCTCTAGATGAGTGATATGGGATTTTGAGGGAGGACAGTCCAAAGGCTTTGGAGCAGAAAGAAGAGGGATTTGCTTTAAATCATGAAGGGATGGTAGAATTTAAACATATGAAGAAAGTGGATAAGGGCATTTAGGAAGAGGGGGATATCCAGAATAGAAAGAATGTGCCAAGTTGGGGAAGTGAGAAATCCTGGTGCTTCTACTGAGTAGGTTAGTTTGACAGAAAAGGGCAGAGTGGGAAACAAAGTCAGAAATGCAGGGCCAGCAATGGACTGGAAGTGGAGGGGCAGAGGTCAGGGAGAAGACTATAACTGGATGAAAGAAAATGGAGTAGAATGCCAGGGAGTATACTCAAGAGCTGGAGCAGACTGAACAGGCAGTAGAAGTGAGTGGGAAGAGGCCAAGGTGATACGCAGGTGCTGAGTCTGGGCAGCAGAAGATGGAACATGTTTTGTGGAGAAATGATATTCAGTTTTGGATTACATGAATATGATATGATGACAGAGGGCCACACTACAGGACAAAATGTAAAACAGAAATGGGGCATATGATAGGAAAGGGAATGAGGTTCCAAGGAACAATCTGATTATAAGCAGAAAAATAGAAAATAATTTCGTTGTTATGATAAAGATAATACTTCATGTTTTTCTTATGATACAGCAAGTTGTGGGGGTAGGGGTGGATAACAAAGGAGGTGTTCTTTGGTCCCATTATGCACTGGCTTTGACAGGTTGAAAGGGAAGGGTGGGGTGCTTCCAGCAGAGGAAGACAGGCAGGAAGGTATGAATATGCATCAGGTATATTCAGAGAGCAGGGTGGGGCTGCAGATGAGACTCAAGGATGGTTGAGGACAGAATGGGATGGCTTTGTGCCCTCCCATGGAGGTGTCCATTTATTCTAGAGGCAGCAGGATGCCATTGAAGGTTCTGAGCAGGGAAAAGGGGGAGCAAAATGAAGTACAGACTGGGAGAAGGAGAAGCCTCAGGCACAGAGATGAATGTATAGTTCCACACATGCAAGAGAAAAACGGGGCAAAGCTGGGACACGGATGCTCACCTGTGAGTTGTCGATCTCCTCCACCTTCTGCCTGCAAATAGGCAAGGTCAGGATGCACTAAAAGTCCTGGATTGTAACCCCTTACACATGCGTCTGTCATTCGTGCTTCCAGTGTTTCAAATACTTTTTTCTTTGTCACATGAAGTATACCCAGGTTTGCAAAGCTGGAGGGAAAATGGTAACAATAGCAGCAAAAATAAAGTTACTTAATGACTGGACTGTGTGACTTCACTTTTATTTAAAAACACACAATGTTTTATCCAAACCTCCGATTTAAAAAATACACAATGTTTTATCCAAATCTCTTGAGCTAGATGCATTTCAGTTTTTTTTAAAAATAATACTAGTGCAATATGTGGAATATATTGCCTATTATATAATGTTGTCAGCTGGTCTGCAGGGAACAATGTCATCAAACATGTTAATACTTCTGCAGGGAAACCTATAACTAGACTCACAAATGGAAAAATAAAGGTTATGAATGCTGCATGTCAGGTCAGGCTACATTTTGCCACCAAATGAGTCTGCAGTATTAGATGAATCTTTTGGTTTTTAGACTTAGTGGACTTCCAAAATATCATTCAGGGAGTGGGATATACTTATACATATACCTCAGTCAGGAAGTTTTACCTGGATTCTTTTAGGGCAGTTTCTATGGGATCATATAAAATAAGTTTGAAATTCCAGCTATACACTAACATTGTTGAAGAACAAGAACAGTGTTATATCTGCAAGAACTTTTTTTTTTTTCATCATCCTTAGGATTCTGAGTGGGATTTAGAGTCTAATGCAATCCCATTTCCTCCTTGGTTATCTACGAGGCTGCGATTACTTATTACTACCAGAATGTCATCTAATTTTACTGCACTCATGTACTGAGAGTACATATATAATCAGGGATGCAGAACCTATTATCTCACAAGGGCTACATATTTACAAAATAAAATGTTAATAAGCTAAATAAAGCAACTGAAAGGATTTCTTTTCTTTTTTCTTTTTTGGGTACCAGGAATTGAACCTGGGAGTGCTTAATCACTGAGCTATATCCCCAGCTAATTTTTTTTTTTAAAGAGAGGGATAGTGGGGGGCGGGCAGGAGGAGAAAAAGAGAATCTATTTTATTTAGTTTTTCATTGCTCTGACACTTAGTTGTGTACATGGTGCTGAGGTTTGAACTTGCATCCCTGCACATGCCAGGTAAGTGCCATAATTGCTGAGCCACCACTCCAGCCCCTCCTCAGCTCTCTTTATGTTTTATTTTGAGAAAGGGTCTCACTAAGTTCCTTGTAAAACCTTGCTAAGTTGCTAAGGGTTGGCTTTGAACTTGCTATCCTCCTGCCTCAGTCCCCAGAGTTGCGTACACCACCATGTCCGGCTCAATTAAAAAGTTTTAAAAATATATATATATAAATGCTCCACCCATCCATTTTTTTAAGAACATGAAATAAGTAAATATATTCAATAAATGTAATATGGAACACAAATAAACAACAAATAAGCACTTTATTAAAAAGATTCATTCATTCAACAAACATTTAAACCGGTCCTTATTAGTGCCAGGCAGTGTCCTAGGAGCTTTCATCAGCAGTAGAATAATCTCTCCTTCATAGAACTTATGTGCTAGTAAGATAACAGAAGAACCAAAGAAAGAAGTAAATTACATGACATAATTTGGAAGGTAATAGTATTATTAAGAAAAACAAGGTAGGAGCCAGGTATGGTGGTGTAAGCCTGTAATCCCAGCATCTCATCAGACTGAGGTCATAGGATCACAAGTTCAAAGCTAATCTCAGCAATTTAGAGAGGCTCTAAGCAGCATAGTGAGACCCTGTCCCAATATAAAAAATAAAAAGAACCGGCAATGTAGTTCAGTGCTTAGACAAATCAGGTTCAATCCCTGGGTACAAAAAAAAAAAAGAAATGAAAAATGAAAGAATAATAAAGTTGGAATGGGGAACAAAAGAATCAGTAGGAAAAAGCATGACGCTTTAAAATTGGGAGAGGTCAGGAAGAACTCAGCAAAAAGGCGACAACTGAGCAAAGCTTGACAAAGTAGACAGCTGAGACCCACATGGAGAATAAAATGCACCAGTAAAAGACATGCTCCTTGAGGGCAGAGATCTCATGGCTAGGACAGTGCCTGACACGTGGAAATTAAGTACATGTTCGCTGAATCATGGATGCCACACAGAAAACTAAGCTCGATGACAGACCAATATGCACAGAGGCATAGACACTCTGCAGCACTTCCACTGCTTGTCCCTTTAGGCCTTATTCCTGTACAGAACATCTGCACCTACAGGAAAGCATGATGATCTCCTAGGAATGTCAACGACAAACCCCTGTGTAGCTCTTCATTCATCATGTATAAAACACTTTCTGATGTACATTTTGATGTATATCTAATTTAGTTTCTGTGAGAAAGGCATCATTCTTATTTATGTGAATCAATAAGGGTTTACTCGGTTATAAAATAATGTGGATGTCAGTTTTCTGCTTTTAGTTAATGATGGAGTAACACAGTGAACGGAACCTCACACCTTAAACAACTAAAATGGATGTGAAAAAATGGGTGTTGGAAAACAGGCAGCATAGAACAGTGATCTGCAAAAAAAGGAAAATAAATGAGTCTTACAATTACTCTAAGCTTAGGACCTGGAGAGAGTTCCAGGTCATGGCACAGCAAGGGGGAACTCAACCACAGTCTCCAATCTTCCTGAGTTGAAGAGATACCTTTGAGGAGGCCAAGGAAGGTGGGATTCACAGGCAGAGCAACAGAGAAGGAAGAAGTGCATGCAGCAACATTCAGAGATGTACTCAAGTCTTCAGTTAATACTGATCACAGCAAGTGTGGGAGGAAACTGCCCAAGGCTGGGAAAGGAGCCACCACAATGCAGCAGGCAGAGCAATTCTTGCAAGAAACCTCATAATGCACAGAGCATCTGTTTAATATTCAAAAGGTACTACCATAGTGATAGTGTTAATGCTAGACTAAAGGCATCTCTGGCTTCCTTAACGAAGCTTAAAAGTAAGTCTGGAAAGAGTCAAAAGTTTCCCAAATTCAACTTCATCCCCATTCTCAAAAATATTTAAAGGTATACCAAAAAAAAAAAAAAAAAAAAAAAAAAAAAAAAAAAAAAAAAAAAAAAAAAAAAAAAAAAAAAAAAAAAAAAAAAAAAAAAAAAAAAAAAAAAAAAAAAAAAAAAAAAAAAAAAAAAAAAAAAAAAAAAAAAAAAAAAAAAAAAAAAAAAAAAAAAAAAAAAAAAAAAAAAAAAAACAACCCAGCACTCAACAATGCAAGATTCAAAATATCAGTAACTCAATAAAATGCTAAGAGGCATAGAAAGAAGTAGAAAGATACAGTTCATAATAAGGATAAAAATCAATAAATAGAAGCAGATCCAGAAAATGTTGCTGATGACAAAATTTGTAGACAAGTGTATTGAAACAGATATTATAGACAGATTCCACACGGTCAAAAAGATAGCATACATTTGTATGATAAAGGAGAGACATGCAGACATAAAAAAAGATCCAAAACAAATCCGTAGAGATGGAAATAACTGCTGAGAAAAAATACATTTGATGGGATTAAGAACCTATTAGAAGGCTAGAGCGGTGGCTCAGCGGTTAAGGTGCTTGCCTGGCACGTGCGAGGATGTGGGTTCAAACCCTAGCACCACCTACACAACTGTGGGAGCAATGAAGGCCACATGAAGAACTAAATAAAACTGATTCTCTCTCTCCTCACTGTCCCTCACTTTCTTAAAAAGAAAAAAAATCACTAAGAAAAAAGAACCTATTAGACACTACAGAGAAAAAGATTAGTGAACCTGAAGCCACAGTAATAAAATCATCCAAAATGAAACAGAAAAGAAAATTAACACAAAAGGAGGAAAGAATGTGAGGAAGAGGAAGGAAGCCTTGGGCTCTATCCCCGTTGAAGGAAAGGGAAGGGAAAAGAAGGAAAAGAAGAGAATTATTGGTGAACTGTGGGACAATTTCAAATGGTCAAATATGTGTAAATGAGTCTCAGAATTAGAGGAAAAGAGGGGTAGGCAGAAAAACAATTTGAAAAAGCAATGACTGAAAAGTTTTAAAGCTTAAAATTAGAAGCCCAGAGATCCAAGAATCCCAATGAACCCCCAAGTACAAGGAATATGAAGAGAACTACACTAAAGTCCATTACAATCACATTGCTTAAAACTTAAGATGAAGAGAAAATCTGAAAAATGGCTAGAAAAAAAATTATACATTATGTTCACAGGAACAATATAAGACTGGCAGGAGACTTCTTGTTGGAGACAAGGTGAGCCATAAGACAGTGAAGCAACAAAGTTTAAATACATGAAAGGATAACACTGTCAGCCTAGGATTCTCTACTGCTAAAAATATCTCTGAATAACAATGAAATAAAGACTTTTTAGATATATGACAACTGGAAGAATTCATTAGCATCAGATCAACAGTACAAGAGAAGTTCAAGGAGTGCTTTAGGCAGAAGAAAACGACACCAGATAGAAATCTTGAATTACAAAACAAAACAAAGAGCACGGGAAATGGTGAATATGTGTATAAATATAAAATATTTTACCTAATTTTTTCTTTGAAAAGATAATTGTCTAAGGCAAAAATAAAAAACATGTAATGTGGATTTATGGCATGTGTAGATGTAAAATATATGACACAATAGCACAAAATGTGAAGAAAGGAAATGAAAGTGCACCATTCTAAGGTTCACACACCACACAGAACAGGAAATAATTTTACTTAAAGGTAGACTCTGAAAAGTTCAAGAAATTCAGTATAAACCCTATTGCTAAACATGCAAAGAGGTATGAACCAAAAAGAAGATAAAATGACATTATAACAAATAATCCAAAAGAAGGAAAGTAGGAACAGTAAACAGATGTGATAGCAGAAAAAATAGTAAGATGGTAGACTTAGCATAGCCTTATCAACAATCACATTAACTCTAAGTGTCCTAAACAAATCTATTAAAAGTCACTATCAGATTGAATAAAAAACACTCAACTATACATAGTATATATTTGTTTTGAGTATAAATACATAAATAAGTTGTAACTAAGAGGATGGGAAGAAAATGTTCCATGTTAACATTAGAAAAAGAAAGATAAAATAGCTAAATTAGCATCAGTTGAGGTAGATTTTAGAGCAAACAACTTTATCAAGGACAAAAGAGTGCCACTTCATAATGATAAAGGGATCAATCATCAAGAGGACAAAAGAATGCTAAATGCTTATGCTCTTAATTAAACAGCTTCAAATTATAAAAGGCAAAATTTTATAGAACTTAAAAGAGAAACAGACATATCTATAAGTATAGTCAGAGATTTCAAAACCCCTCTCTCAATAACTGATAGAACCTGTAGACTGAAAATCACTAATAACATAGAAGACCTGCACAATGCTATCAGCCAACTTGACCTAATTGACATTTATAGAACATCCACTCAGCAAGACCAGTATGAACATTCTTTTGAAGTACACATGGAAAAATTACTATGAGAGACTGTATTCTGAGCCATAAAACAAGTCTCAATAAATTTATAAAGATATAAATTATACCAAATATTCTCTTACCACAACAGAATTAAATCAGACATCAATTGCCAAAAGATATCTAAGTGAGAGTATATCTAAATCAAGATTGGCTATGTAACAATTAATTATTGAAACTGGATGATGGGTACAATACAGCTCCTGTACCATTCTTTCTCCTTTACATATATTTGAAAATTTCTAAAATAAAATGTAAAAGAAAACACAAGGGGACTGTTATCACTAGTAGGTGTAAAGGAAAAAAAATATAGGATTACAAATATAGAATACAAAATGGTTCAGCCACTTTGGAAAGCAATTTGGAGGTTCTTAACAAGATATACAAACACTTAGCATATGTCTCTGCAATTCCACTTCTCCACATGTACCCAAGAGAAATGAAAATGATGTTTACACAAAAGTGCTTTATCATCAAAAACTGGAAAGAAAGCAAATATCCCTCAACAGGTGAATGGACTGATACAATGCAACAGTACTTGATCAAAATAAGTTGACTACTCATACATATAACAGCATGGAGGAATCTTATTGCATGATGCTAAGTGAAAGAGGTCAGATTCAA
Organism: Aplodontia rufa; assembly: GCA_004027875.1. Taxonomy (NCBI): domain Eukaryota; kingdom Metazoa; phylum Chordata; class Mammalia; order Rodentia; family Aplodontiidae; genus Aplodontia; species Aplodontia rufa. The sequence continues at coordinate 31,320 of PVKS010012964.1, forward strand.
AAACAGCCATATATTGTACGGTTTCTTTTATATGTCATTCTGGAAATGGCAAACCTTGGGGCTAGAAAACACACCAGCAGTTGTCAGGGTGAGGTGGGAAAGGAACTGAATAAAAGAGAGTATAGAGGGCTTTGGGGGAAGGTATAAAACTTTTCTGTATTTTGATTGTGACGGTTACATGAGTATTTGTCAAAATTCACATAAATGAACACTTTAAAGAGTGACTGTTAAAATATTTAAGTTATACTTCAATAAACTTGACTAAAATGTTTTAAAAGAAAGGTATCACAGCTAATAATGAGACTAAGACTACAACATTATTTCTTCCTCAAAATGACACATTCTCCAGCACAAGTGGTTTGTATCATGTAGTCTCTAGACCAGCAACATTAGCATTACCTTAGAACTTATTAAGATACAAACTTGAGGCCCTAGCCCAAAACTACTGAATCAGAAACTCTGTGGTGAGTCTTATCAATCATTATTTTAACAAACCCTCTAGTTGCTTCAGATGTACCTTGAGGTTTGAGCACCTGGCTCAACATTACTTTATCCAACGAGATCAGGGTCTCTGGGAATGGGTCTGGCATCAGAATTTTTATAAAGTGACCCAGGCTCACTAACTAGTGGCCAGGTTTAAACCTGTTGTACTCTGCCAGATGTTCCTATCATCATATCATCCAGGACTGTTGCTGCCCTCTAGCTACATCTTAATCCCTGTCATTGGGTTGGGATTCAAAGGTGGTCCCTCTGTGGACTTTCTTTCTCTCAGGACACAGCCACTGACATCAAGAATTTAAAAGCAGCTTCTGACTCACAATACATTCTAATTTGGAAACTTGATACATCCACTCTCAGTCCACACTTTATCAATCTTCTTCAGTCAGCTCCTTTCATGCATATTAAGGCTCAACCCAATGACATTACCAATAACCGACAGGTTTTGGACCTGTAGTGTAGAATTTCACATGTTCTACACTAGCTCAGTGAGGCAGGCCTAATGTTTATCCTTTGTATTTTCATATTTATATATCTACTTCTAGGGCTTACCAGCTGCTATATGCTGTATGTATTAATTTCTTTCTTTTAGAAAGAAAAGATATTCCATATTTCTCTAAACCCAGGCTGCCAGGAAGCAAACTGCATAGTGATTATTGGGGAAACTAACCTACAGCAAGATAAGTCAAGTAATTATAGATATTTTCCACTGAATGAAAAATTTAAGGAACTAAAATATTGTTGGAAAAAACTGTTGATATTCAAGGTCAAAATAAGATACCAAACAGATTATATCTTCAATAAAGGCAGTGAAAGCCAACTAAATAAATGAATACGAGAAATAAAAGGAAAAAAATGAAAGCTAACTAAAAATAAAGAAATCAAAAGGACAAATCCCCACAGTAAAGAAAGTTATTCAAAAACATCAATATTTTAAAATAGATAAGTTTTGAAAATTATTGAAACTAAGATTACTGAAAATTCACACCAAGAGAATGGTGAAGAGAAACACTCCAAAGAAAGGTAATTCTTTGCATTTTGATCATTTAAAGGCTATTTATCTTCATGTCATTTCTCATATAGCTTTTTTTGATGCGTTGAATCAGTGCTCTGCTTGTGAATCCATACACTTTGTCTAATCTAAATTATTGAAAACAAGTTATCTTGGTTTCATTTCCAGTATTGACAAGTCTAAGGAATAACTTTGGCTATCTTCCTGAATTTCTCTATTTGATATTCTGGCCTGCAAGTCAGAACATAATAATAATAATCGATGTCATACCATATGTGGACAAGTTTGCTCAAGTTATTTCATAATATTAGCTAGTGTTAGCTCAGTTTAGGATTCTGGAGATAAAAGGAGCCTGGAGATAGATTCTGTAATACAAATTCATTTTATAAGGGAAGGATTTAAGGTCTCCAAAAAAGTCACGCAACTTGGCCCCAGTCTTACTCGTTTAGAGTGACAGGACTAGAAAGAGAATTCTGGTTTTCAGACAGCTTGCATGGTTTTCTTTCTACAAAAAAGCAATAGGTTCTGATATTGAAAACTTAGGGCAGGGGGAGAGAGAAATGAATTATGAAGGAAATACCGTGTTTTGGCAAAAATCTCTTAGCTAACAATCAGAAAGTACCAATCTTCCATAGACTACTAAACAAGAGACGCTACGAAGTCTATGTAGTTCTCAGGGATCTGTCCTTGATTAAATTCCTCAGTGAAATAGAAAATCTCATAGAACTACCACCAAACATCAGGGGGATCGAACTCAGGAGTTTAAATATTCAAAATGTTTGATGAATGAATAAATGAGTCAGTGAGCGATAAGTATTTCCAGCTCTTAAGCCCTATACTACAAAATCCTCCCATGCACTACTTGAGCAGAGATATGCTTCACCTTGCCTTATTTACTTCTACCGCTCTAGGTCCCAATGCATTGGTTCCTTCTAAAATCAGCAAAGCTCCAGAAACACCCTAAACCAAGCCCCAGAAATACCAGACAACATACTAGAAGTTTCCTTTAACTAATATTATTAGTAGGGAGCGTTAACTATAATTTCCTCAAAGAGAAATGATTCTCACACATATTAAAAAAGACCAAAGAACATAAACACTTCAAACAAACAGGAACATAATTGGAGTAAATCTGCAGAAATACTAAATGATGAATTAGTCTGAAATAGTAACAATTACCCTACGTTTCAAAGCTCTCATAGGTTGGTCAGAAACTGGAAGGATATTCCAGAACAGACTGCCAACCAACGGTGACATACAGCAGGAAATAGGCCAGTCTTTCAAGAGGATGTTGAAACAAGTTCATATCAAGTATACTTGAATTTTTCAAATCAATTTAAGCTTCTTCCTTCAATCTGGAGTCTTTTTTTCTAACATCAAAAGAATCAGATTTTAGTGACTTAAAAGAAAGCTCTCTCTCTAGGTTTTTCACACTTGAATATTTTCACAGTCAAACAAAGAAATACCTAGGAACATAACAGTTCAACCTCCTTAGTAACAACCAACCTGAAACTTGACCAGCATTTAAAGACTAAAATGCTACCATTAGCTTAAATATAGATGATTTAAACGATTCCTTTCTTTTGAGTGAATGGTCCACATTAACTAGAATTTAAACCAGGACTAGAAAATAGTGAGGTATTTTTAAAAATCAAATAAACTAAAATTTGCTATTGCTTTGGTTTTTGAGGCATCCAAAAGTAGGACTTAAAATAGCCATTTGGGGATTACTGACTTTATATATTAGTTTATATTATATGCCAATATATCATGTGCTATTTTAGTGGGCTATTTTAGGAAAATGAGAAATAAAATTTGTTCTTTAGCAAATAAATGTTAAATTTTCTTAATGCTTTTGGATTTACGTTATTTCTATTAAACTTATTAAAATTATTTTATTTGCCTAATCCTTAAACGAATAAGTCACTTTCTATTTATATTTCAAGTCTATGAATGACCAAACAAATCTGCCTCCCTTGGCTTCTTATCCATGCAGAGTTGGTATGATATTTATCTACTTCATGCCTCAAAGGCTTACATTATAAATTCATTAAAGGAATCATCAAGAATATAAAAATTATCCCTAAAGTATTGCTTTCTGCTATAGGTTTCTTCAAATTTATCTTTATCTTTTATTTCCAGGAGAAGGAAAATACGGTTAAAAGAGGTATAAATGCCTCTTAGTCAAGGGCCATGTAATTAATTATCCAAACTGGGCTACAAATAATTAGTCTATGACCACAGATGCAAGGGTTGCCTGATATGTGGTCACAGTCCCCCTTAGAGTCCAACTGAGAGCAAATGTTCCCCCCTTATGAGGCCTGCTGAGGGTCATAGAAAGGTCCCTGGTGAACAAGGCTTGTTAATTCCACATCCCTGCATCTCATGTCCTATCTGTCCCCACATTCCATAGCCTCATACGCCCTCACGTACCCGACCACCATGTCCTTGGGTCCAGCAGTCACAGTGCAGATTCCATCCTCGCAGTGTTTCCCCACCAGGCTGTGTGCATGCAGGTGGATATTCTTTCCATTTGTGACCAACTGAACAATAACCTTTGCAGGTCCCACATAGTTGCATATCTATAAGAAACACATTTAATAAGTGAGCATACTAACTATAAGCCAACATGGAAAAAAAATGTGTGATAAACCAGGAGGTATAAGAACTTTGATACAAAATTATGCATATCTAGACATATATGCCCATAGCTCTATTTTTAAATGTGATGAATAAATGAAAGGATGGAAATAAACTGAAATGTTCATGGAGGCTGTTTTCTGTTGTGAGAAGATATATTCCACGAAAAGACAGTATGCATCGCTAAAGTTGGAACAGTGCATTTTGGAGGATGCCGTGTTGTCATGAAAAGCATCCCCTTGACACTAACCAAGAGCATGCTCTTCTCTGCACCCTCAGCATTATTTTTGGTTATAAAATCTGGGTAAATAATCAATGATAAGGGAACTGGTGGCTGATGGAAATCAAGGGAATAAGGGAGGTAAGCAGAACCATGGATCCTAACCCTCTGTGGTGGGATTAGGCATGAGTTCTGTCCAACGACTGGCTCTGAAGGTGGGCTTTGAACACTCAAGCCCACGGTTGACAGTCTCCTGTTAGAGTACCTGAGCACTCAGTAGTCCTCTCTGCCATGAACTCTGACAATTAATTAACATACATAATTACATATGCTCAGCCCTCTGCTAAATTTATCCAATTAAAAAAAGTGCACTCCCCAACTGAAAAAATCCTGTTTAGTTGTTGTTTTATAAAATGAGACTTTTTCCATTAAAGGTAATTTATCTTTTTTTTTAATTTGTGTATCTTTGTAATGAGGACTACAAAAATAAGGAAATAGCAAAAGAGCTTAGACACCATTTCTCCTGTAGTTGTTCATCCAGCCTCCTATGAGTAGACAGATTCTTTCCTTGAGAAAGTCCCAACACTGAAGTCATACTAAAAGAAAAAGCCCATGGTTGGTTTTTTTTTTTTTTTCTTTTCTTTTTTTTTACCCTCCTGACTTATTAAGTTAGAACCCTATGAAAAATTCAGGCAAACTTTTGGAAATGCACTGTATCTCTGGAAGTTCTTCTGATATAAACTTGAGGTAGAATCTATACTTGCCAGTGAAACTTTCGGAAAGAGAATCCTTTTCAACCAACCTGCTTCTACTATAAACATTGTCAAATGGATTCATACTCCATCAAGGCAGGATTTTCATAGGATTTCTCCAGTATGGACTTTTTCCCAGTTCAACGTCTGCTTGCAAGAGTTGAGAACATGATCATTGCTGGGATTATTCCCCTGCGGGATGGGGAGTGATACTGCCCCCCTGAGCAAAGGGCCGACTCCAATAACTGTGGCTCTGCTAGACACCTCAGGGCCTCTCTACCTGAGCCCTGGTGCTGAGCTGTGGCAGAGGTTAGCTTCTGAACCCTCTTAACACTCACCCACAGTCTGCATGTCTCCACCAAAACTCATGTAGAAATGACTATTAAAAAGGTAGAAACTTCATCCAACTTGGTATGGAAGGTGGAACCTTTGGAAAGCCAGTAAAGTCAAATAAACCACAAGGGTGTGGCCCTAATCCAATGGGGCTGACTTTATAAGAGGAGGAGGTACCTGAGCTAGGACATTCTGTCTCACCACGTGATGCGCTGAGCTGTCTTGGGACTCTGTAGAGAGTACCCAACAGACAGCAAGATGTGACTGCCCAGATGTGAACTTCCAATCCTTTAGAACTAAGAGCCAGATGAACTTTTATTCTGTATTAAATACCTAGCCTATAATATTCAGCTATGGCAATGGAAACAGACTAAGACATTCCTCCCCTTCCAAGGACCAAGGACATCTGCCGAGGAGTAGCTTCTAGTCCTTGTACAGCAAACTGATTATAAAGGGGGTTTCATATTAAATTAGATTTTGACCACCTCACAGCACGAATTATTTTCTTATGCACAGCATTTAAAAACCCTTCTGGGCATAAAGCTAATTATGAATTTAGCATGTTCTCCTGTGTGTGTGTTTTTGTGGGGGTTTTTTTTTGTTTGTTTGTTTGAGAGAAAGAGACCGAGAAAGATAGAAACGGTTTTTATTTATTTTTTTCATCTGGCCTTTGTTTGTTTGACACTTAGTTGTGTACGCAGTGCTGGGGTTTGAACCCAGGTCCCAGCGTGTGCCAGGCAAGTGCTCCAACCACTGAGACAGCACTCCAGTACCATGTTCCCCTTTTCTAATGGAAAGTCTTTGCCCTAAGAACAGGACACGGAATGAGGAGTGCTGGGTTTGCTCCAAGGCTGACTGTTGTCCCTACACACTCCCTGGATTACTGATGCCAGTTTTAGGCCTTGCGATGACATCTGAAATCAGTCTTCATTAACGAACAGTAAAAGAGCACTAAATAAACCAAGCAATTTCACTTCTAAGTGACAGTGAACACAGGCACGCAAGAATAAAGCGTGATGAAAAGCTTCACTTGGGTGAAATCAGGCAGGCTTTCCACTTGAGCACTGCACCAGAAGGATTTGATATTTAAGCCCAATTGCTCTGGACACTTGCATCCTCCAAAGTTGCTGCTGTGAAGGAGTTACTCACTAGCACTGATGGAAAGAGGTGGGAGGTGTGCTCACAAAGCACTCACATGCTTTTCTTACGATTACTTCATGCCAGAAGGGTGGCAAGAATGAGGAACCGGGCAGTCTCTGAGGTAAAGGACCTGAAAGATTTGCCAGTGACTAATGTGCTGTTTAATCCATTTGAAAGAGTCCAACTCAGCATAGCAACGTTTGGTTTTTACACAGACCACAGGGCAACGACAGGGAGGCCCCTGGGCTTTGTGGACTTTCCAAAATACCAACTGAAAGAAGAAAGCTGAAGTGTGGGGACAGACAAAAATGATGCTTTTTGCAGGTTCTATGGTACATGAAGACCTTGGCAATACAATTCCAGGGAAGACCATCCTTCATTAAATACCAGGACTGGGAAGTATTTGAAATCAATTCAGAGATTCATTTGTTCTATGGAAAATTTGCTTTCATCCAGCCTCCCTTTCACTTCTTTGAATAGTGACTCCTTTGAAAATTAAGTGTAGAGAGCGTAACTGCCTTTATTAAAAGGGTTCTGGCTTAAACACAAATTAAGCTTTTCAATACAGCCAAGAAGACAAAGATGACATAACTGAGTAGTCAGCTAGCTAGGGACACTGTAAGAGGGTAGACTTTAGGGACAGGCAAGCTGTGTGACCTTGCTCAGTTTCCTTATCTGTCCAATAGGATACTAGTAGCTTAGAGAATTGTGGTGAGAACCACCTGCATTAATTGCACTAACCGCGCTACTCAAACAATAGCTTTACACAAGTGTTAACGCTAGCTTATTTATTACTGTCATGTGCTCTTTCACCTAGAGATCTTTTGATACTTTTAATCTTTTGAACTGCCCTGAGATGATTTTTGAAAACATCCTATTTAAAAGCAGGTGGCTGGAATGAATGACCAATTCAGGCTCCTTTAATTCCTAGGGTAAGTCTTTTATCCTGAGCTATCAGGCTTTGTTAATTTTCTAGTAATAACAACTTTATCAGTGATATCTAGTAATAACAATGTTCTTATACTAACAACTGTCATTCTTGGGGGTTGTCAGGCTTTCTTGGCTACTTTGATGAAATTTAAGACCTTCTTCCAGAAGCTCTGTGACCCGACATCTACTGATGAGCACAGATTACATCTGCTTTTCAAATAAGAAGTAGAAACCAGCAACTCAGGAAGGTGAATTGGGAGAATAACGTTCAAGGTCAGTCTAGTCAACTTAGCAAGATTCTTTCTCCAAATAAAAAGTAAAATAAAAAGGGCAGCTGATGAGAAGTGAACTCCAGGTTCAACCCTCACTACAAAAAAAAAAAAAAAAAAGAACTAGAAATGAAGGGTCTAGATAATGCTGATCTCAGTCAAATCAACTGGTTCTTCAAAGGTGGTTCACAGAAGTAGTCTAGAATTTTCTAGGAATCAGAATTTTAAATGTCTAGTTTCCTCTCTGGGTAATTCTGCCCAAATCACATGGCGGAAAGTAGAGGCATCGTGAATGTAGGATGACACATCCACTCCTTCTTTGCTTAGCTTTTCCTGTGAAGTGATGATAATGATGATGACAACAAGAAAGAGTAAGGAAAAAAGTCCACAACTGTCAAACAGAGTCCCTCCTGTCTTGACTCGTGTGCCTGACTTGTTCTCTACCACAAAGTTACAGAACAATGGGGTTAAGTGCAAAAGCTCCTGAGGCCAGGCTCAGGTCTCCCATTGTCACTAGTGAGCTGTGTCAACAGGAAAAGATGGCTAATATCTCTGGGTTTCAGTTTCTCCATTTTTAAAAGTGTTCAGCTATTTTAGGGTTAATACAGTGCCTGGCACCTAATGGGATTAGCAATCCCAAAATATAGATCCTTTCTCCCAACTGTGCTATGTTTCACTTATCACCAGAACTCATCAAGGTTTTCAGTGAGCATATATTAAGGCCCCTCTAAATGCTTCAAGCACTCAGAGAGAAAGGACATGCCAGAGTGCAAAATATGCCTGATCCCTGTTCTTACAGGAAATAAAGAGCAGGAGTGATACCAATCAAATAATCTCACAAATAAATGTAAAGACATACATGCGAAGAACTTAAAAAAAAAAAAAAAAAGATCTGTAATAGGGTTTTGACCTGGTCAGGAAGCTAAAACCTTCCTGAGATAATAAATAAGGGCTGAGATCTGAAAGTCTAACAAGAAAAGAGGTGGGGAGGGGGGAAGAGGTGGAGGGAGCATTCCTGACAGTGAGAAGTGAGTATGCAAGGCTCGGAGGTGAGTCCTCAGACTTGCTCACTGGCACTACACAGGCCTTCCTTTGAGTGTTTCTACCACTTGGGAGCCCTTTCTTTTTCTGGCCAAGAATCATCCATTTTTCCAAAGGCAGATCTAAATCTGATTCTTCCATGACACCTTCCTCACCACTTCAGCCCACTAAGGCCTTGCTACTGTCCCCGTTTAGGGAATATGACTGGAGGGGCCAGGGCAGGAAAATCACATGTAACACAACTAAAGGGTTGTGTTACTTGGCTTGCGTGTTAATTTCTCACATCTACATCTATACTTCCTGACTTCGTGTGTTTTGGGAAGGGGAAGGAACACGCCAGCTCAGTCAATCCTCCCACCCCTCCACAATAGTCCCAGGGGGCGGGGTCAGCAATAGTACCCAATTCCATAGGCGAAGGAAAGGAGACTCCGGAAGATGAAGCAAATTGTCCTGGTTCCTACAGATGCAGAGACTGGGCAGTTCCTGAACTTGGGTCTGTCTACCTCCAAAGTCATTCCCATTTTCCATTACACTGTGCCACCACATAGCTCATCACTTTTATATATGTCCAAACTCTTCAGTGTTTTATAGTTCTACTTTGCCTACCACAGTGTTGGTACATGACAGCTATTCCTGAAAAACCTGTTTGTTTGGTATTGTTGGTGTGTGGTATGAGAAAGGAGAGGTCTCAGAGCCAGTTGTGAGAGGTGGGAAAAGTTCCCTTGGCCCCTTGCAAGTCTCCTTCATTTAAAAAAAAAATCATTCCATAGACATTAAGCCATGCATTTACTCTCTTCTGTTAGGTTGGGAGTCAGATTATAAGGAAAAAAGAGAGGAAAAAGAAAAAGGAAATAAAGAAAAGAATATTAGTTTACTTCTCTCAAGGATAAAAAGTAGTCAGGTCTTATTGTTCTTTGTTATTTCTTATTTGAATGAACAAAGTATAGATTAACTTCACTAAATGATACAGTACAAAGCTGCATCTAATGTAGTTACTGGCATAGGATGATGCTCGGTGAGGTTAATCTCTTTTTTTTCTCTAAAGTAGGGGATTTCATGTTCTGTGATTTATTCTTAGCTTTCTCCCCTCCCAGCTCTGTATCCCTACAAAGTTAGATGACTTCCCTGAGTCTCAAGCTCCAAGACTACAAAATGGGCCAATAATGTGACATCAGAGGGCTACTTACACAGGGCCTGGCACATGGTAGGTGCCATGGAAGTATAGGTTTTATTTTCCCCCATATCTTTTTTTGCAAAGGCCTCCTAAGCCTCCTAACTTAGGAGGCAGGGTTGGCATTATTACTTTCATTTTGCAGATAAGAAAACAAGTTTAGACAGAGTAAGAAATGACATATCCCTAAGTCAGACAGCCAAGGTCCGGAGGACCCTGGAATTTCTTCTCAGTCTGTGTCCTCAGTAAGGTAAGAGACAACACGAAAACATCCTTTTTGATCCACTCACAGTTTCCCAGCAGTTCTTTAATCTGTTGCTGTTCTTTAACTTACTTTAGTTCCCTGCTTGATTGACTCAAGATGTTGGGCTGGGACAAGAATAGCAAACCACCATAACTGAGACGGTCTCATCCACAGCAGAGAGAAGATGAATACAATCTCTACCTACATATAACTCAGCTCTGAAAGTTTAACATTTTGTGTGTGTGTGTCACACACTGACCTATAGTTTCCTTTTTCAGGTTTTATTTTAATTTTCAATTTTATGACATCAGATATACTTGCTTATAAATCATGCTTCTTTCAGAAAATCAAGTACAAAAAATAGACTATTGCTAACTACCAGAACTGTGGGGGTCTTGCACTTGAATGGGCAATAATACCTGATTAATGAATTATAAATAAATCCTTACCTTTGTCTAGCCAAATATCCATGATTGCAAAAACGGTCATGAAAGAAGTACAGTTGGTAATTTGTGGATGGATTGTGTTAGAAATGTTCTTATGTAAGCCAGTTTTTGCTAGTTGGGTGCATTTTTCAGCAGAAAATAAAGTTGAACATAGTGGAATTCTGGTACCATTTCTTTTCTATATTTCTTACTATCCTTACTACACCTTCATGGATTTTCAAATTTTTCTTTAGAACAAGGTAAAAATGTGTGTGTGTGTGTGTGTGTATATAAACTATTGAGTAAGATCTTCAAAAGGTATCCCAAATCTGACCACATCCCACATAACCACTGCTGCTTGGTTTCAAGCCAGCATCCTGTCTTCCATGTTTTTGCTCTTAGCATCCTGTCTCCTGTGTTTTTGTTCTTAACTAAGTTTCCTGGGCCTGTCCTGCCTCCCTGCAACTGATCTGCCTGAGCAATCCTGTCAGGTCACGCCAAGTCTTGTCACTCCTCTGCTCAAAACTCTCCAAAAGTGAAAGTTGTTGAAGCTGAGCGATTGGTAAAAAGGAGCTCTTTATACTATTCTGTGTATATATGATGAAAACTCATGTAAAAAAGCAGAACAAAATTAAACAAATCCTCCAGTGTAAAAGCTGAAGTCTTTATAATAGCTAATAAGGGGGCTGGAGTGGTGGCTTGGCAGTTAAGGTACTTGCCTAGTAAGTGCAAGTATGTGAGTTCAAACCCCAGCACAACGTACACAACAAAGTGTCTGAGGAATGACAGTCACATGAAAAACTAAATAAAAATTGCTTCTCTCTCTCTCTCTGTCTCTCATCCTGTCCCCTCTTTCTTAAAAACAAACAAACAAACAAAAAAACAACTAACGAGAACCTCGGTGGTCGGAGCTCCATTTCCTCTCTCATCTTGTTTCTCTTGTTTCTCACACGCTTCCATGGTGTCACATCAGCTTCGTGCTGTTCTCCAACTTGCCAGGTGAAGTCCTACCTGAGAGCCACTGCAAGCGCTTGTCTTCTGCCTAGAATGCTCTATCCAGGACATCTGCGTGTGTTCACCTACCTTCAGGCTTTGCAAAACTGCCAATGCTCAGGGAAGCTTTTGTGGGCCCCTCACCCCTACCAAAACTCACCACTGCCATCTCCACATTCCTTGCTCCTCTATTTTATTTTTCTCTGAACATTACCTGCCATCTAATATAATACACATTTCATGTGTTGTTTTTTGTTTTTTTGTTTTTTGTTTTTTTTTTTAGAGAGAGAGAGAGGGACAGTTGAGAGAGAGAAAGAGATACTCAATTTTATTTAGTTTATCATGTGGCCTTCGTTGCTCAGACACTTCATTGTGTATGTGGTGCTGGGGTTCGAACCCATGTCCTCGCACATGCCTGGCATGCGCTGCAACCGCTCTAACCCCATTTCATGTGTTTTAATTACTGCCTATCTTCTCCATCAGAATGGAGGCTCTTTTAAGAGTGAAAAAGATGGTTTCTCCCCTACCATTCCCCAGTACCTGGAACCATGTTTGTTACTTTGTGGACATTCAATAATTAGCTCTTTAATGAGTACATAATTAAGTAATTAAGACATGAATAAAATGTTACTTAGTGAACTAAGGCAACTTACTGAAACATAAAGAGTTGTGTTAGGTGGGAGGAAATTAAGAAGACTATCTTCTTTCTTTCTTTATTTTGTCTAAAAGATAGAGAGATCCAATGGAGCCTCGCAACAGGTGATTTAAAGTACAATGTGCCCATCCTGCATCAGAGCACAAGACTGGCCTGTGCTGGTGGAAGGGTGTTCAGCTAGGGATGCTGGTGGCTGCCATGACCTACGGGTAAGAGGAATCGAACCTTGAAGAGACAAGAATTCTAGCAGATTTTGGGGAAAAGGTGACTTTTCAATCATCACCCTTGGAAAATCAAGGCAGCAGTTTTCCTCTTAAATCTGAGACACCCCTTGCCCATCCCTCTTGCCACCCTGACCACTGTTGTCCAACAGGCATCCCTCTTGTACTGGTGAGGTTTGGTACCTCCCTCAGCCATTTCCTCTGTGTCCTTGGCTTAGTTCCTCCAGGGATCCAAGATTCACATTCCTGGTCCATCCCAGTTTCACAGTCCCTCACTCCTCAAATGAGAGCATGCCTCCCTGATGTTCACTCTGGTGGCTGATAGGAATCTTACTACAGATCTTGCAAAGGATCTTACCATGATGTGGTACAGAATTACACCTCCAAGATCTCAAATTAATGGACTCTCTTTCAATAAATAGCAAAGGCTTTCAAGTAAGACAGATCTGGCTCTGAATACTGGCTCCTCCATTACTACCTGGGTGACCCTGGGCAAGTTACTTAACCTTTTTTCAACTGTTAAAATGTAAACACAATACATAATCCTTGAATGTATTTCATGAGGATTAAGGAGATAAAGTGTTTAGTACAGTTCTTTTTTTTTTTTAAGAGAGAGGGAGACAGAGACAGAGAAAGAGAAAGAGAGAATCAATTTTTATTTAGTTTTTCATCTGGTTTTTGTTGCTCCAACACTTAATTATGTATGTGGTGCTAAAGTTTGAACCCAGGTCCTCACGCACACCAGACAAGCACAATACTGCTGAGCCACAGCTCCAGCCCTTCAGTACAGTTTTTGATACAGAGGAGGCATGAAATAAATGACAGCTATTGTTAATTTTTTCTTCCTGCCTTAACAGATATCTGCAGTTGAGATTTCCTCTGATTTTAATGAGAAGATAGAAGCCACAGCGCATGAGTTCCTTTAACCTCCCTTCTCCTTACTGTTACTGAGGCTCTTCATATGCCCCGCCTAATTCAAAGAAATGCTAAGTCTGTTCCCTTTTCCAGGAATAACCACTCAATTTTCACGGTTATTATTTATTCCATACCTTGAATTACCATCTTCCCTACTCTCTGAGGGATCCTTTCCCTCAATTTAAAGACAGGCGCACTCCTCTTCCTCATTCAAAAAACAACCCTTTCCTGATAAGAAGGAAGACTGTCAAGTTTAGCATGTATTGAATCCTATGGAGCCAGCCACTACACCAAGAAATGAAGACCCATCCTTTCATTTGATATTTTCTAGGATCCAATGAGAAACATTTTTTAGAGATTTCCAGCAGGTATAAGCTGGAATAACATTCTCTTTCTCCCTACCAAATATGCAAGAAAATTTCTAATTACTAAAGTGGAACCATCTACTTCATCTGCAGCTTTTGCAAATTAACTAATTCCCCTATTCTTCAAATAAAAGAGTGCTTAAAGGTCACGACTGACTTCAAGTTTCCAAACCCAGCACTAGTCACTTCTTTCTTTTTTCACCCCGCTTAATGTATCTGAAGCATGGGATGTGTTACCATTCCGTTCTCAGACCTCCCCTCTCCCCGCTTCCCAAAGAAGTCTTGCCAGGGACTCACCTTCAACACTTATCCACTGTGGACTTAACTGACTATTCCACGTGGATGACAACTAAATTTTGAATCTCTTGTTCTCACCATTCTTTTAGTCATATTTGACATTTCATCTGCTTTCAGGACATCTTTCTATCCATACCACCTTTACAACTCCCTGTGCCCAAAGCTGGACTAAGCCCTTCCTCCTCAAGCCCACTCTACCTCCCATTAAAACAGAACTTCCACCTTCTTAAGCAACTGCATGGAAACCCTCTCATCATCTTGGGTTGCTGTCTCTTGTCTTCTATGTGTAATCAATTGCCAAACTATTCAAGTGGCATCTCCAAAATCTCTGCATTTGTCTCCTTCCTCTATTCTCATGCCTTAGTTTATCCTCTTAGCTTGAACCCTAAGTTTAACTCAAGCAGAATCACTGCAATTCTTCTGTCTCCCTGGGTCTTTCCCTTCAAAAACCTTTTGGCTGATAGATCTATACTACTAAAGCAGACTGCTGACAGAGATTCCTGTATTACAACTTCTCTTGCCTACCTATTTTCACAAAAGGTGTATTCTAAATCATTGCATGATCTGCCCTACTGCATCTTTCTAACCTTACCACCTGTCCCTCTCATATACTCTTCATTCTGCCAGAACCTCTCACTATTCCCCATTTGACCTCTAGATTTCTATTTTTGAGCCTTTGCTACTGATTTTTCTGCTTGTGATAGTTTCTCTAGATAAATCTATGCTTTCAACCAAATACCTTTCCTCAAGATCCAGCCCAAATGCTGGATTTCCTCAAATCTTCTATAATCACCCCAATAGCTAACTCATCAAAATTATCTTTGCCTTGGAGCTATGAGATCATTTATTCTCAAAAATATTTTATTAATTAATTTCTATGCAGAAGTCACTGGTTATATAGTGCTGAGTACAACAGACAAGACATCACTGTATTTCAGATATGTAAGGGCCTATCTCAGTTCCTCTGTTCAACTGATCTTTGAGGATAAAGACACTAATTCTATTTCTCCAATCTTCCACACAGAACCAGAGCTTCTGAATCAATATTTGTGAGAATAACTAATCATTGGCCTCAGGCTACATGGAAGAAGGGGGAACCTAAAAGTGGAAAACTGCTCCAGGCAGCTTAAGAAAGGACACCCACACCAGGGCCACCAAGCCATCTTCCTTTAGGGACTACTGAAATGAAGCGTTCCTGTCCTGACAGGGTTCTTCTCAATCCTCTGAGAGATCCCTCAGGACTTTCTGAAAAGTCTCAGCAAAGGTGAGTAAATGAAGCCAATTAACCTATGAAGTTTTACCAACTTGTTGGCTTGACATCTGACTTGGGAATGTTGACACTGTGGTTTCTAAAAGATCATCTTTTTGAAGACCTCATACTGTCTTTGGCTTTTCCACTTAGAAAAATAACCTTCATTTCCTGAGAGACTGGCAGTAAACATGCTAAAACATCTTAATTTTCCTAAATTTAACTCAGGTAGAATTCAACCCTGAGGCCCAATTTCCCATTTGTGCTGGGGCTTGGCCAAGGTGGCAGGACGGGTGGAAAATGATTGTGAAGAGTTGGTTCTAGATGAAGCAGAAGTGAGACTGGGTGGAGGAGAAGCCCTGCCTGGGCTGAGGCCCTGTGTCCATGTCATCTGGACATGCACCTCACATTTCACTGCCAGTAAAGTGCACCAGGGCAGCCACAGGCAGGCTTCTAATCAGCGTCCCCAAGACACGCTGTCACTCTCCCACTGGCAAAGAGTCCCAGCCTCACAGCGTCAGTTAATGCTTCTGAGTCACTGGAAAATATCAAGGAGTGTGAAATCATGAATCTTTACCCTACCTAAAGTTGCATTTTGTTTTCAGGTCTGATTCCAGATCTGGAGAAAGCATTATGGATGTTGATTGGAGAGTCTGAATAAGATAGGCTTAAAATGACTGCCTCAAAATTCTCAAAACTTGAGAATGTTCAAATTTTCCAGTTATGGTATAATGGGATAATATTCCCCAAATACATGTGTGTTAAGCAAATCACTTCCTGAATATGGCATACCATGCTTACCTTTCTCAAAAATATTTTAATTTTTTGTTTGCTTATTTAGAGGCCTAACCAAAGTCTGCAAATTTTTAGGTCAGAACGTTTGGGTTAAATTCCAGTGCTGCAGTAGATGGCCAGAGTTCTAGTCATCGGTTATTTCGTGCATGAGTTAGCCAACAACTTAAGGTTTTTTTTTCTTTCTTCCGGTGCTGGGATCATAGTTAGGGCTACACACATGCTAGGCAAGCATTCTACCACTAAATTACATCTAAAGCTGCATTTTATTTTAATTAATTAATTGACTAATTTGCTTTTCAGTACTGGGGATTGAACCCAGGAGCACTTTACCACAGAGATACAACATCCTCAGCACTTTGAAAAATTTTATTTTGAGCCAGGGTCTCAATAAGTTTCTGAGGCTGACCTTAAACTTGAAATCCTCCTACCTCAGCCTCCAGAGTAGCTGGGATTACAGGCATGCACCACCACACAAAGCCACCTTGTGCCTCTTAATTCTTTGTAGAATCATATATTTTCTGGCTTTAAAATTCTATGATTCGTAGTCATATGTATGAGACACACACAGGACAACAGCCAAGATCACAATTTCAAACTACAAAAAAAAGAAAAAGGAAGAAAGGAAGAAAGGAAGGAATGAAGGAAGGAGTTTAACACCACAGAATTTCTGAGATGGAAAGAACCTTGTAGATAAACTTAATTTAAAAATTGTGAACTTTTAAAATACATTTTGCCACAATTACAAACTGAGAAAACATAAAATCAACACTCAAATTACCTGTTGTAATGGGGCCTCTGGTAGCATGAAAAATCAAAATTTAGAGACAAAGAAAAACCTTTATGTTAGGCAAAGATTTCAAGTTTTGTCATTAAAGCTGAAACTGAACACCCAAAATGTTTATTTTCAGTAAATCTAAAGGGGGCCCTGCCCTGGGTCATTAAGTGCTGATAATAAAGAATTATCTGTTCTGGGAATATGTTAGAAACACTTCACTTACACAAATGGGGGGAGAAAAACAAACTAGCAAACAGAATAATGAATTTTAATAAAAAAATTAAATCCTTTTGAATAACTTAAAAATAATTAGAGGGACTAAAACACATGGTAGGTATGATTGAAGTATCTCCAAAATAAATATTTTAGGTCTCTGATATTTATTTTTTGAAAACAAAAATTTATTAATTTATTAATATACATTACTAACATTCTTTTAAAATGGTTTTTAAATCTTTCAACACACTGTGTGTGTGTGTGTGTGTGTGTGTGTTGGGATGGAACCCAGGGTGCTCTGCATACTAGGCAAGCACTTAACCACTCAGCTACATCCCCAGCCCTAAACATGACATGTTAGTTTTCTTTCTCTTTTTCTGTTACTGGAGATTGACCCAGGGGTGCTTTACCACTGAGCCACATCCACAGCCTTTTTGTTTTGTTTACGTATTTGGAGACAGGGTCTCACTAAGTTGCTTAGAGCCTTGCTAAATTGCTGAGGCTGACCTCAAACTTGCCATACTCCTGCCTCAGCCTCCCTAAGTTTGGGGGATTATTTATAGTTGTGTGCTACCATGCCCAGCGAACACACTGCTTTTCAACCAAATTTAATTTGAGATAACAAGGAATATCTCTGACTCTGTGATACCAGAACTCATTTGGAATTAAACATCAATGATTCCTTTCGTCTTGGAGGCATGTAACCACCTCGTTTTTCTTGCTTATAAAATCTACTCTATCACCTTCACAGAAGCCTGCTGGGTAGAGAAGCAGTGAGGCTTTTCATGAATGACAGTATTGAGAGACCTCCTTCTGTCTGGAATTTAATTTGTACTGAATAAGTACAGCTTCCTTTTATAAGAATTTGGGCCACTCTGGGAAGAAGACAATGAACTACTCCTTCCTTGAGAAGGAAAGTACATAAGATAAAGAGCACTTGAGCTATTCTCCTGTGATTTCCTGTGGAAATCCCCTACTAAATTAGGAGAATTACAAGTGAGTAGAACTGGGAAATTTTCTTTGTCTGATTTCTTGGTGTCACTTTAATTGGTCATGTTATATCCCCAGACACACTCGTACGGCAAAAAAGAAAACGCCCTCTAAGTGTCAGACTGAGGTTAACCAAAATATTGTACCATCTGCATACTATGATGTAAATAAAACTAGGAAGGGGGAAACACCAAAATTTCTACCAACCTCTAGGATAACATCAGCCAGTAATTTGAAAAAAATGACAGTACTTTAAACCCATTTTTTAAAATTCAGTATATTGTTTCACCTATATAAATAGATGAAAAGTCAAAGTGTATAAAATAAGTCACACATTTGAACCTTGGATAAATTGGTCTACAAGCTATTAGTTTCTATTATTTTGGGTTTTTTTTTTCAGAAAATTGAAACTGCCCTATAACCAAATCTTATTTAGCTGTTGTTATGAAGTTATGACTTATTAAGCAAAAATCTTTCTCAAGGGAAAGAGAGGGAAGGAGAGAGAGAGAAGGAGGAAGAGGGGAGGAGAAGAGAGGAAGGGCTGGATTGATTTGGTAGCTATACAGGGTCTTAACACAAGAGCTCCCCTGCACTGTAGTCTTCCAGCTTATTTCTGAACCAGTGTAGTGGCAATGAGCTCACTTCATCTTGAGGCTATCCTACGCATTCTCCCTGAGGGCAGCTGAATCTTCCTGGAGATTGAAACCTCACTTTCCTGGGGTTCTCCCCCTTCAAGGCTCCACTACTGACAGGGCACATTTCATCCTCCTTTCCATGGCAGCTACTTAAACATTTGAAGACAACCAGATAATCCCCCAGGCCGTAAATATTCTTGGATTCAATGTCCATTCCCCATTTGATCAAAGTTTGAGTTCTTTCACTATTCTGTGCTAAACACACTCATGTGGGTTTCTACTCTCTACCAAGTGTGGAGCCCAGCAGTGTACACGTATTCCTGGTGTGATCTTTCAACAGAGTGTGAGATCACCACCTCCTTGGTCTTATGTACCGTACTTTTATTTATTTATTTATTTGTTTATTTATTTATAAAGAGAGAAGGACAGTGAGAGAGAGAGAGAAAGAGACAGAGAGACAGAGAGAGACGGAGAGAATCAATATTTTTTATTGAGTTTTTCAAGTGGCTTTTGTTGCTCTGACACTTAGCTGTGTACATGGGTGCTGGGGTTTAAATCCATGTACTTGCGCATGCCGGGCAAGCGCCATAACCACCGAGCCACCACTCCAGCCCTACCATACTTTTATTAATCTAGCCTAAGTTCTGTGTTGGCAGTCACATGACCTTGTTGGCTCATGTTGAGTCTATTATTAACTAAAACTCCTTTTGCATGCATTGCTGCAAAATCATCTTTCCCACCTTGTACTTGTGGTACTTTGTTTTCTGGATGCATGTATCTTTTTTTAAACATCATTCCTGAAGAATGTGGCACTTTGCCACTGCTTTTCAAGATTAATTTAAATTTAAATTATTTGCTATCTATCACTTTATGTCACTTGAAAATTTGGTAAGAACCTCAAAGGGCTCAAGACTGAGAAAATATATTAAAATAGTGGGGAAATATCCCTGGGGTTCATCTTTGGGAATATCCTCCCAGGTTGACGTCACCAGCATGAGAAATACAGTTAACCTCTGAAGTTCCAAAACAGCGGTCTCCAGCATCTTTCCATATCATCATTCTAGAAGACCTGTCTTATAAGACAGTGATGCAGGGTGGTGTGATCGGCTCTTACTATAGTTTGGAAACTACACTTCTCGTGGCCAATGGGAGAAGGAGTACCTCATTGGGAGGTGATCTCAGGAAGGTGGATTTTCCCCAGCATAGTCCAAGACACACACACATGCATGTGCTTTCTTCCAGCAATTCCTGGGAATACCAGGAATCCCTTAATACTATCTCACATGCACTGCTTCTTGGTGGTTCCATGTGACCCCAGGGCAGAGAGCTGATCACAGTTAAGGGTGTGACCACAGAGCACAGCACTGTGCCTGGAAAGTGGTGTACACTAGATAATCATGTGCCACATGAATGCCAGGAAGGAAGGCAGACCAAGAAGGCTCTGAAACCTACAAATATAGCATTCTGGGTTTGAATGAGTTCAGATTTCTGAAACAGCCATTCAGAATGCACTTAAATCAAGGCTGTGATTGATCCCTTTAGGTTTTACATTCCTATTTTTAAAAGTAACAACACAACTTGACTTTATAATCATTTCTAAAAAGTAATTAAACAACTGGACTTCATAATCATTTCTAAAGGGTCCAGTGAATCTCACATACATGAAAGATTATGTGTGATTGATAAATGCTGCTATTCAAAAAATAAAATTATATCAACAGTGATGGGAAATTTCCTAAAATTCAAAACAAACAAAAATATAACCTAACTCTATAGTCTAATGGAAATCGAACAACCTAGGAGGAAAAAAACTAATTGAAGAAAAAATTTCTCTGAGTATCCTCTGTTGAATATATCTGGCCAAAAGAATTGCAAAGAAATTCTGGACCACATTTAGTAAGTTTGTAGTCAGAACTGATACTATTATAGTAATTCTAAAACTCCACTACTTTTCTGTTAATCTGTCTGTGTGCGTTATAGAACTGAGCAAAGTGATTAGGTATACTGCTATCATTGGCAGTGGAGGTTTTCATTTTTCAAGAAAGATACAAATAGAGCATGCAGAGAGAGAAGAAAGAAGCCTGTGGTACTGGAATGGAATCAGAGGTATGGGTTA
>PVKS010012965.1:0-52230 GCA_004027875.1 Aplodontia rufa
CTTGCTTCCCCTGTCTCCCCACACCTCTTCACCTGCTCCCCCTGTTCCCCCACACCTCACCTGCGTCATTTGTCACGTGCTTCACAATGAGCTCATCAAGTAAATGGGTTCTATGGGCTGCTGGGCAAGGGAATTGAACCCAGGAGGGACTTCAGCCATCAGACACCCAGGCAAAGCTCCTGGGATGGGCCGGTAGCATCTGAAGGTGGCAGCCATGCTGGGGACTGAGCCTGGACCTGCAGGATCCCACGCTGCCTCCAGGGCAATGTCAGACCCCAGGTAAATCAGAAGACACCGCAGAGGCGACAGCCCACGGGGGGGACCCTCCCTGATGCCAGAAGTGCTCTGGGCTGGGCAGCTGTGGTTGAGGCACCCAAGGGTCCTGAGGTGCAGGTGCCAGAGGAGGGAGCACTCACAGGCCTCCCTCCTGGCCTGCACCTTTGGGGCCATATTCAGCTGTCAGCCCTCCCTGCCTCACTAGAGCCCCCTCACTCCCAAGTTGCCGGCCCTCCTGCACCCTCCAAGAGCCTTCCACTGCAGGTCAGCTCGGGTCCGGCAGGGCATGGACCCTAGAACCTCCTGCTCTCAGGCCCTAGAGCTGCGAGTCCAAGGTCAAGGTGGCCAGGCTCTGGCTGGTAGAGACTGTCCCTGCCTCCACACGACCTTCTCTGCATGCGAGTGAGGGCCTCTTTAGTGCTCTCTTCATAAAGACCACAGACTTGCCAGGAGGTACCCGAGTAGGCTCTGCAATCTTCCTCCCCTGGCACAGCCACATGGCTGAGAGGGCTTTGCTACCCTCTGAATGCTTTCATCCCCCAAGTCGGGTGTCAGGTCCTTGGCCCCAGGCTGTGGCTGCAGGAGATGATGAGGTCAGGGTGTGGCCTCGAGCATGGGATAGGCACCTCCCAAAGGGTCACTATGGGAGAACACAGCAAGAAGTGCCGAACAAGGGCCAGGACTGGCCTTGCAATGCAGGCAGCCTATGGGCCTCCATCTCCACTCT
Source organism: Aplodontia rufa (assembly GCA_004027875.1). Classification (NCBI taxonomy): domain Eukaryota; kingdom Metazoa; phylum Chordata; class Mammalia; order Rodentia; family Aplodontiidae; genus Aplodontia; species Aplodontia rufa. The sequence continues at coordinate 1,004 of PVKS010012965.1, forward strand.
GGTCTTGGGGCTGAGCGGGTCGAACCCTGCTCCCAAGCCACAGGAATGGATTGGGCAGCAGCCCAGCCGCTCTCTTCTCAGCTTCCTCCTCCCTGTGCCTTGGGTATATTCCAGATATTTCCTTCTGACCTCTTTTTCAGCCAATTCTTTCTTGAGTTACATCTCACCGAGAGTTAACCCCATGTACTGAGTCTCTGAACTTTGCTCAGCGTGTTGAGTAGGATGATTTTTTCATGTGTGTTTACAAAAACAGAGCACCGAGGATGCAATGAGGGAAGCAACATGGGAATTCTAGAAAGAGGAGAGAGAATGTTTTGGTGCAGATGTTGCCTCCTGGTTTTCGTTTCTGCACTGCAGCTCTTCGCCTGCCTGCCTGTCACTGAGCTGTCGCCAGGGCCGTCTGCCTCCCAAGCCTGCATCTGGAATTCCTTGCAGGTGCGATGTGCTGTGGTTTCTTCTCTGGCCACCGTCTCTCCAGACTGTCCCGAGAGCCCGGCTGCTTTTCTACCATCTGCAGTGTTTGGGAAGGAACACTGGGGACCAAGGTGACCTTCTGCTGCTCCAGGTGGCAGTGGCTGAGAGCGCCCTGGTGGTGGCACCCTTGTGGTCCTTGCTGACTGTTCTTGAACCCACGCAGGTTCAGCCATGCAGGTGTGGATCTCAGGGAGCAGACTTTTCCACTCGCGGTTTCCTGACGCACATGGATCATTTTGCCTGTGGACATCAGATCCACAGCACTTCCCCAGGAAACACCAGGGAGGAGCTGCTGCTCCCTCATCCATGTGACTCTGGCAGTGTCTCAACCCCACTGCCAAGCTTCAGGGAGCCCTGAGACACAGCAGGGGCAGGGGGCATCCACACAGCCAGCCCTGGTGGGAGGTACTGCCCAGGGGCTGCCTGCACCTCCACAGAAGCCCTTAGTCAAGAGTCAGGCTGTGGTAGAGAAAGTCACACAGCTAGCTGGTGGCCAGAGGATGTCCTGGAGGGCCAGCACGCTGGAAGACTACTACAAGGGCAGTTTATGTGGGAGATGGGGGTAGCACTCGGACAGGCCCTTCTCACGGGTGGAAGTTAGTGGCTAAGTGACACCCATCTGCTCCTCGCTGCCTGTCACGAGATGCTGTTCAGTCCTCAGGCCTCAAGATAGAAAGTATCTTCCCTCAAGCATTATTTGTCACTCCTCGGCTTGCTCAAGTGCAGTTCCTGACATTCCACAACGCACGGGCTAGATACCCTAGACTCTTGCTCATTGCCAAACTCACAGCAAGGAGAGAAAACAAATGTCCCGGATGCGTAGGGAAGATGAGGCTCAGGTGAGGCTCAGAAGACCTGGCACAAGGTCCAGGGCTTTCTCCTCTTCACAGAGTCCTGGAGTGGGAGCAAGTCCTCTTTCAGAAGTGGACACCTTTGCAGCCCAGACATCCCTCCAGAACAGAAAAGGACCCTTCTCTGGGACAGCAGGCCATTTCCCACAGAGCAGCTGTTCCCAAGCATTTGGGTAGATGGGGACATTCCCATTGCTTTACACTTCTTGGACACTGCCATGGATGGTCCTGGGGCCTCTTATCTCCAGGACCATGGAGACTCTGATCCCACCACCACCTTGGCTGTGCTGTGCCACAGTTGGCCACAGCATTCGAGCAGATTGCCTGTGCTCGGAGAGCCCCTAATGCCAGGAGCTGGTTCTGATCTACACCACCCCAGTGTGCCTGGACCAGGGACTTCCCTGAGCACAGGACTTTCCATGCTCATGCCAGCTCAGTCCCAGGAAAGCAAGCCCAGCCGGTCAGCCCACTCTTCTGGGCAACATCTGGGGCTGTGCTGCCATCCCTGGCCCTGGCTCAGGCCTCCTTGGCAGGTGGAGGGCTGCTGGACAGCTCTGCCTCCAGCCTTCCCCCTGCACCTGTGCCCGGTGACTGCAGGGAGACTTGGGGCGCTATTCTCTCTCTGCCCTCTGTTACTTGGAAATTAGCATGCTCTGCACAAAGCCATCAATTTGGGGTAGATCAGGGACTGACAATGTCTCACAAGGCCACTGTTCCATTCCAAATTACTCTAAGTACCTAAGTTACACAGAAAATCAGAAAAAGGAATATTGTGTGCAGAGCAGGCTGGTGGGTGGCTCCTGGCCTGCCCCCAGGGAGGCCTGGGAGAGTGAGCCCCACCAGCACACACCAGGACCTGAGTTGAGGTCCCAGCAGCAATGTCATACTCCTGGGGAGGGGTAATTCCCCTGTTCCCAGGAAGCTGCACACAGTCCTGTGATGATCACTCACCAAGTCAAAGAAGTGTGAGTGACTGGGTCCCCAGGGCAAGGCAGCACTGGCTCCCACCTTCTTATGACCTCCTGTTGTCCCAAGGCCTGACTTTGTGAGATTTTCAGTGGCTTATCAGTGACCCAGCAGGCACCTAGCACTTGCTGTGGGTGAAGCAAATGCTGGAGCTTGGCCATTTGATGCAAGATCCCATGGGACAGAAGCACAAGCAGAGCAGGTGGGACAAAGGAGACCTCCCTCTTGCTCCAGGTCCAACCCTGCCAGGGCAAAGCACTGCTGCAGAAGCAAGCACACACGTGTGTACACGTGGACTTGTCACATGCAGGCACATGTGGGCTCATCATACTCAGGCACATGTGGGCACACATGAACACACATGCACACACAAGCACTCATGTGCATGTGCTGACACACACAGGCACACATGGGCTTGTTATACACAGACACACGTGGGCACACATGTGCAGATGCTGGCACACACATGCACACATGGGTTTATCACATGCAGGCACACATGGGCACACACATGCACATGCTGGTGCATGCAGGCGCACACACATGCACACATGTGCACATGCTGGTGCATGCAGGCACACATGGGCTTATCACATGCAGGCACACACATGCGCATGCAGGCACACATGGGCACACACATGCACACATATGCACATGCTGGCACACGCAGGCACACATGCACACAAGTGCACATGCTGGCGCATGCAGGCACACATGGACTTATCACATGCAGGCACACATGTGCACATGCAGGCACGCATGCACACAAGAACACATGCAGGCTTGTTGCATTCCAGGTGCACCTGCACCCCTTTCAGCACATACCTGAGCTGTGTCACATGACTGTCATGCACTGTCAATGCTTTCCTAGGCATGATAGAGCTCGAAAGCAGATCCACTTAAATCCACTCATGACCCCTAGGTGATCAGGAGCAGATCGTGGGTTGCAGAAGGGCCATGCAGGCTGCTCACAGCGCTCTCCAGGGAATCGGAGCAGTGGGAGTCGAATGGATTAGATAGACAAACAGGTACGGCTTACTGGAAGAGAGAAAATGGATAGATGACTGACATGTGGATGATAGAAAACAATAGATGATGGATGGTAGCTACAGACAATCGCTAGTTAGGAGGATAGATGATAGATGGTAGATAAACAGGTAGGTAGGAAAAGATGTCTGGTTGGTTGGTTGACAGGTGATGGAGAACGGATTGAGATGGGTGGATAGGCAGGTGACAGGTGTGCAGGGAGGGTGTACTCTGAGGCTCAGGCTCTCTCCACCCTGCTCACGAAGAAGCCCTACAGTCTGTAGGCTACACTCTGGCCCTAGAGTTGCTGTGGCTGAGACACAGGACAGCTTCAGGGCAGGTCAGCAGGAGGGCAGGAGACCCGTGTCCAGCTCGCAGCCAGGCAAAGACAGGAACTGACCCTTCTGGGCCTTTACATTCTGCTCAGGCCCCCAGGGGGACACCACTGCCACCTCCAGAGGCATCCACACTGTGCGGAGCTAGGAGCCAAGGGCGCATCTCTCCCAGCAGCACCAGGTCTGTGGCCATCACGTGGTGGCCACCAGGCTTCCTTACTTCTTCATCTTGAGGTCTGCTGCTGCATGTGGCTGGGTGAGAGCTGCAGAACGCTGGAGGCAAGCGCGGGGCTGCAGGCAGGCACAGCGCACACCTGCACTGGACGCCCAGGAGGCTCAGCTACAGCCCCATCCACCTCCCCTCTGGATGCCTGTGCCACTTCCATGAGGGCTTTCAGAAGGCAGGGTCTGGGGGCAACTGGCTTCTCCCATATGGGACCAAGTCACCTGCGCTTGGCTGTCCCACATCTTCCTCTGCTAAGCCTCATGCTTATGGCTGTCAGAACAAGGAATAGTCACAAAGTGTCCCAGAGAGGGCAGAAGTGTGCCTGTCCCCTGGAAGTGACCACCTGGGCCAAAGCCCCCTGTCCCCAAGCAGTGGTTTCTGCCCCACATTAGTCAGGCCTGGGAGTGACTGCCTGGGTCAAAGCCCCCTGTCCCCATGCAGTGGCATCTGCCATGTGTCAGCCAGGCCGGGAGAGACTACCTGGGCCAAAGGCCCTGGCTTTAGAAACGGACCTCATCTTGGCTCAAGGTGGTGTGGTGGAAGGAAGCACAGCTCTTTCTAGCCCATTGCAGTGGAACCTCGGCACTCACGCGGTGGTGGGCTGCAAAGCCGCCGCAGATCCTGAATTCAGACACTGCCCCCCAGAACAGGCCAGCTGGCTGGGACTCCAGTCACGGCTCTCCCCCAGCCCAGCCCCGCACACCCTGCCCTGGTGCGCTTCTGCTTAGACACCTGCTAACACAGGTCATGGGCTCAGCTGGCTGCCAGCACGAGGGTAAATGAGGCTCACAGATGGGCACAAGTCCAGAGGCAGCATGCCCTCCTGTGCAGGGACATGACGTCGTGACCCAGCACCTGCTCAGGGCCATTTTAAGTAGTGAGACCACCACCAAAAAGCACAGAAGTGTGGAGAAAGCAGGAAAAGGGCCCCACCTGTGTTGGCAGCAGGAGCTGAACCCAGAGTGGCCTCACTCCCCACAGCCAGGAGTGCGTGTGAGAGACACTTTGCGCAGCTCTCCACGCTCTGGGGACCACAATGTGCTCCAAGAAATGACCTGGGCAGATTTGTAAGTGTGACACGGTGGGTGCTGAGGTGCCACTGTGAGTGCTGGACACGTCATGCTCTGCTCAGGACCAATCCAATCCCAACCTCCTCCGGTGTTACAGAGTCGGGGCTGCAGGACGCCTGTCACTGAACAGAGGCACGCACAGGACCACAGTTGGAGGCCAGAAGCACACAGTCCCTCTTCCTGTGGCCCAGGCAAGAAGCCAGGGCATGACTACTTCACAGGTGGAAGCGAGAGGGGGTCAGGCCCGTTGCATAGCACCCGGGCAATGGAAGTCGAACCCTGATCAGTAATGGTGCAGCAAGGCCTCGGTAGGTGTCCACTACTGGAAGCCAGGTGTGCAGCAGGATCAGGGGACTCTTGGTCTCTGTTTCCCATGAATGTAAAACAGAAAAAGTGAATGACCCAGGATGTGTGCAGCCATTCCCAACTACATGTCCCGTGACGAGGACAGCCTGTGCCCCACACTCATCTGCTCCGCGCACTGACAGCCAGGGCTGCAGGACCGGGTGTGGCACCTCCATTGTTCCGAGGAACTGGAGGAGCCACATCACTGAGGGTGTGTCAAAACCATGCAGCGTCTGAGTCTGCTGCAGCCAAAGCATCACTGCCTGGTGGCAGGGCCAGCCAGATGGACTGAGACAGAGCCCACTCCATGGTCCCCGTCCACTGCCTTCATGGGGCAAGTCTTGCTGAAAGAGGTGGGCAGAGAAAAGGCCAAATCCTGAGACAAGACCCAAGAATTTTGTCCTGCAGGCAGGTGGGCGCCAGGGCACATGCAGGCCCTGGACTGAAGGTATCGTCTCAGGCTGCAAGGTCTCCTCTCCTCACCTCCCAAGGAAGGAGGAAGCGGGGATGTGCCAGGAGGCTGGAGAGCTGGCAGCACCCAGGCTGGGTGAAGACCAGGCCACTCTGGCTCCTGGGCTCTCAGCTCCTTTGTCCTTCAAGGACCCTGGGTACTGGAAGGTCATAGGTGGCTCCTGGAACATGCATCTGCCACTAGTCAAGAGCCCTGGTTTCCATGGTGGCAGATCTATTACAGGGCACTGATGCTGGCTGAGACTGTGTACCTGGTACAGTTTAGTTGGGGGCCCTCTGTGGCCTCAGAAGCCCGTGCACAACCCCAGCCAGCATTGATGCCCCATGATAGATTTGCCCCCATGGAAACCAGGCCTCTTGACTAGTGGCAGATGCATATGTCCAAGGAGCCACCTATGACCTCACATTTCTGGCCAGGAGTGCTTGCTTGGGCTCTCAGAAGGGTCCTGTCTGCAGGCCATGGAGTTGTCAAGGTGACGGAAAAGCCCAGCCCAGGGGCACAGGGCAGGGTGCACAGCGACTCTACACAAGGAATGCAGGGCAAGTCCCAGTGATCCCACGTGGTCTCTTGGACACCCCCAGGCTCAGTCATTCGCACACTCTACTGGGAGGGTAGTTTTGGGATCAGATGACCTCTGTCAGCAACACCATGGAGGCCCAAGGCCAGCCCATGCCCCACTTCCACATCTCCCCTGAAAGGAAGGGAGCTGCCGATTGCGACACTAATTCCAGGAGCTCCATTCAGAATCAGCCAGGTTGCCTGGGCCCAGCAGCACACCCCACCCAGCCTTCCTGACTCAGGAAGCCCCAGATGGTCCCCAGTAGATCCCGTCCTTACTACTGGAGTCAGGCTCTGCACTACCGTCCAGGGGATCTGATGCCCAAGGACGTTCCAAACCACAGCCCAGGGGCAGCCTCCTTCCCCCAGCAACACTGAGTGAGTCCCTGGGCCTCCCCGGCCTCCACTCTGCCCTGCCCCTTCCTTCAAAGCTGGCCACAGTGCATGCTGGCAGCTGAGGCCTGGCCTGCAGCCCATCTGGACACAGCTCTCCAGCCTTCCCTGCCTTCCGTCAGGTTCCCACGGACCACGATGCCAGCCTGGTGCCCTGAGCTGTTGCAGCTCCCCTGACTCCATTGGCTTCTGGGAGGCCCTTTGCAGCATCTGAAAGGACTCCTGCAGTTCCCCGGCCAGAAGGACGTGCAACATTCCCATTAGCACCGGAGAAAATGGGCGCCCTGTCTGCAGCTGGCTGCCTGCCCTCCGAGGCAGCTCCTGTCGGCTGGTGAGTTCTCAGGGTCCAAAGGACAAAGACAAATTCTTCTCCAGGAGAGACAGCCAAGAATGGCCAGAAAGCAGGGCTGTCCTGGGCCTCAGGACCCCCTCTGGTCTCCAGGATTGCCTCTACACCTCCCAGGGCAGCTGAGACCCAGGCGGAAGGCCAGGCTGAGGGCCAGCAAGGTGAACGGCTCCACTTGTTCCTGGCTGCCCACTGCCCCTCCGATTTTTGAATTTCACTCTCTCCCTGGGGCTTCATTTTTATGCAGGGGCTGCATTAGAATCTGGTGCAGTTTTGTATTGACAGTCCTGTGACTTCCTTATGGCATGTCGTGGTGCTCTGAGTGCTGGCTTCAACACGCTAATTTGGGATGGGAAAGAAGATGCGGGCTGCATCTTATCCCTGACTGCTCAAATGGTTGAGTCAGGGTCATGCTCAGACCACCTTGGGCTGTGGAAGGCAAAATCCACCCTCCAGGGCTCAGGAGTGTGTGTATGTGAGAGAGAAAAAGAGAGAGAGATGGGTGAATGAGGGAGAAAGATTGAAAGGTTTTCAAGCCACCTGCATTCTGAGGGGCTTAGCAGGCCTTCAGGCCCAGAAGCAGGAGCCCTGATGCCCCTGTGAGCTGAGGGCTTGGCTTACCCTGACACCTGTGTCTCCAAGACCTCTGTCCACCCAGGGTCCACCCAGCCTGCAAGAACCCAGAGGTGGAGGCCAGGTGTAGGAGACACAGGGTCCATGTGGCAAGAGGGTCAGCCCAGGTGAAAGGCACAGGAAGGGAGGTGACCTCAGGCTGCTGACCCCAGGGGCCCCCATGGAGGGCAGGTCTGCAGGGTGGGGACAACCACCAGCACAAAGCCAAGGTATGTGCAGAAGTGAGCTCAGGAGGACCCACAATAAGCCACTGTCAGGGGAATCTTCCTTCCTACCAGATAAGGACACAGTTCTACCATGGTCTCCATGCTAGGAGCTGGGAGCCATCCCTATCCAGGCAGGTGCTGGAGAAGCTTCCCGAAAGGGCCACCAGTGTGCAGTCAAGCACACTGCACTTCAACGAGCGGACCTTTTGGTTTATGAGAAAGCATTTGGAGGAGGTGGAGAAACGGCAAGAAGAGAGTTGAATGAGGCGCCAGCCCGCCGGGCTTTCCTCTGCATCCATGCGTCCAGGGTGAGGCCACTGTGTCTAGCGCTCTCCACGGTGCCTGGAGGGTTTCCGCCTGTGAAGTTCTGCAGAAGCACCACTCCAAAGTCTGCAAAGTTGAATGAGTGCCTTTCTGTTCCACCGCCCCTGCTGTTCCTGCCCTGCACAGGGCTCTGCACAGCTGTCCCCTCCGTCCACCTCCCATTCTGGCCGAGTGCACACCTCCCATCTTCTGATCTTAGCAGGACAGGGTCTGGGTTGGGGATTCTTGCAGGTGGCTTACTGAGGAGAGAACTGGGGAGACATCCAGTGGGGGTGGGGGGACACAGGACAGGGCAGGGCAACGAACAGGGTAGGGCCTCGGGTGGAAGTCCAGGGTCAGCCTGGCCCCTGAGGGCTCTGGAGTGTGGAACTGGATCCTGAATGTGGTCAAGCTCAGGCCAGTGGCAAGCCATCTACCCAGCACCATCTGCCCCTGCCTTGGACTGCCCCAGGCTAGGAACCTTGACCCCCAGGCATCTCCAGAGAGCCCCAGCAGCCCAGCAGCCCAGCTGTGGTGGTCCAGCAACACCTTCCACAACCCCACTGTCCAGTCAAGATCCCCTGGCCAGCGCTGTCCACAGATGGGGCATCATCTAGCAGCTGGCTCATGGAGTGCGGGGCATGGAGGAGCCAGGGGTAGGCTCCAGGAATCTCGCCATCAGTGCGGCTTATCAGGGGCTGCCGCTGTGTACTTCCGATTCAGCCTGGTTGGTGGCTGCCAGCCACAGGCAGCAGGTCCAGGCAAGGCTGGCCCGTGGGGGGTGGGGGCGCTTTGGCCGGGATCTCTGTCACCAGGGTCTTGGCTAGCACCCTCCCCTTCCTGGAGCTTTTCCTGGAAACCAGGGACTCCAGGGACTCGAGAGGATGGGGAAGGTGAGAGAGGCAGCAGCCTGGGAGGGGAGTTCTGGAGTTCAGGGTTGGTTCTGCCCACTTCCCGATGCCTTCTCTTCCTCCAGCTTCTCATCTGTAAAATGGGTTACAACTCTGTATGCCCTGGAGGGTGGGCTTCCTGGGCCTGTGGGTCAGGCTCCAGTAGGTTCCTGTGTTCTGCCTCAGTGCATCCAAGATGAGCGAGGGCGCTCTTCACGTCATCCCCAGAAGATGAGGCAGGGGAGCAGAGCTGCGTGGCCAGGGTGAGGACCAGCAGGTTCCACCACGGGCTCCATAACCCCAGGTGCTATCTTCACCCTCACACCTACGAAGCCTCAGCCAACCCTTTTAAAGAAGCAGAATACTAAATTGGCCAACTGTGAGAAGATGAAGAATAAGAGTGGGAAAAGTGTGTTTACAGTGGGTGAGATTTTATGGAAAACCAGAGGTGTTACCGGAAGCTTGGGCATGTTTACTGAGGGACAGAAGTGGAAGCGGAGAGCAGGACGTGGCGGTGCCTCTTATGTGGAACCCAGGGCCCTTCCAGGAAGGAGCTGGAGACACGATGGCTCAGCAAATGTTGGCCCAGCACCACGCAGTCCTGGCCAGGTGCAGAGATGAGTACCAGGTGTGGATTAGGCCCTTCTCTCCATGGCTGGAGAAGACATCGGTCAACTGCATAGTCCACTGAGCTTCCGTCCCTGGGCATAGCCTTCCTGGCCTGGCTCTGGGGACAACACTGGCCTCATCTCCCTGCTGGGTCCAGCTGGAGACAAGACTGCCCATTCCCAGGACAGCGTGGAGCTCCTCTCCACTGAGATGAGCAATATGAGGATGCTGGCACCTGGTGCTAGGAACCTGGGACCCCTTCCTGCCCTGCTGGAGTTAGGGTAGATTCAGAAAGCAGATGCTAGGCAGCCACATGCACCCCATGAGTGGTGGAGAAGGCTTTGCCATGTAGATGTGGAAAATGCTTGGAAGGGGCACAGCAAACCTTATCTGGAGGTGTAGCTCAGTGGTCAGATACCTGCGTGGCATGCATGGGGGCACTGGGTTTGTGGCATGCATGGGGGCACAGGGTTCAGTCCCCAGCATCAAACCCCAAAACAAACATACTTTTAAGGTATCATTTCTGCAAGTTTGAATAATGCTCACTTTGATACAAAGTCTGTTACACATACGGAAATGGGGCACAGAGCATTGCGAGTGGAGCCGGGGAGGGGTCAGTCAGCAGCCAGGCTGCTGCCCAGCATGTTCCTCCCGCTCGCTCAGCTCATCTGGACCAACTCTGGCACATTGTTCAGGATTGAACACATATGTGTTCATCGAAGCCCTGTGGTTAAAAACCATGATCTCATGGGTTGGGGATCAAACCCTGCACTTTCCAGGGAGGAAGTTCAGGTGCTGGGAACCTGGCACCTTCACCGAGGACAGGTGGTGACCAGGACCAGGATGTGTGTCTGCGTCACACATGGCCGGGCCTGGAGAATTTCTGTTTGGCACAAACGCCTGTGCTCCATCCACCCACCTCCAGAAGGTCCCGCCCTTGACCCCTGCCTCACACGCTGAGTTCACCCAGCCCCATACATGAGACTTATAGACAACTGGTAGGCACACTGCCCCAGTAGCATGGGGACCTGGGCATGCACACCCTGCGTCCTTGCCCCCAGGTGCCTGGCCAGCATGTCCACATGGGTCCTGCCCTTCTGCCCTCTCCTCCCTGCACATCAAGAGGGGCTGTCCTGAGACAGGTAGAAGCAGGGGTTCACCACATGATGGAAGCCAGGGTCCTCACAAGGCCTTCTGCACTCCACGCATCCTAGTGCCAATGCCCGGGGCCAATGGGTTGCATGTGCCACTCCCAAACCCAGCTGGAGAGGAAGAGTGCACCAGCTGGAGTGGAAGAGTGCATCAGGGCCGGGGAGGTCATCCACACAGGAGCCACCACCCACCCCAACGCCAGCTTGTCCTCTGCCTGTGGAGTCTGGCCAAGGTCACCAGGAGGGCTGTGACCAGGAAGGAAGGAAAACATTCACATCTCCTGCTTTACCAATTTCCACAGATGAAGCCCAGCAGCTTCCTGACAAAGTGACTCAGCATTGTCACTCAATAAGAACGCTGGGGCACCTATGTGAGTAACAGCCAAGTTAGGAACCTCACAGCACGGCCAGCAGGACCCTGCAAAGTGAGGCCTCAGAGTCTAGCTGACTGCATCACAGAGCCCATGGCGTCTGAGGCCTGACTGTGGCCCAGGGCACAGCTCCCAGGTCCCAGCCAACCATCACATCCTCCCCAGGGAACCAGGGGTCACCTCCCTGCTGTCACTGCCTCCCTCCCAGCTGGCTCATTCTGCTCCCCAGTGCAGACTCCCCAGCCCCAGATGTGAGCCTGGGTGACTTTGCCTGCTGCCCATCTCTCTTCCAGTGCCAGGTGCTAGGCACTGTCCATCTTGCGCTAGAAGGGCAGGGGATTCTTCCCTCGCCAACAGGGTGAAGAGGCGGACTTAAAGAGCCCTTCCACCCAGCAGGCCCCGCTCACAGAGCATCCGCGCTGGACCAGCTTCTCCCTCCATGGGCTTTGGGGGGTCCCCTTGATATTCTCCATGGGAACCAGCCAAGCAGCTTAGGTTCAAAGCCAAAGCAAGGGTCGGAACCGAGTAGCACAGTTGAACTCTGCATTGTGCAGGATCCAGGTGTGGGGAGCCATCTGGGTCTCACTGACATCAGGACTGATTGGGCCAACTCTGGCCCCTCTCTGAGTCTGTAGCACAGGATGTTTTGGGGATGGGGTAGGGGGGCCTCCTGGCTGCAGCAGGTCAGCTTGGAACAGAGGGCTTTTGTCACACTGACACTTCCAGGGCTGAGCTGGCTCCAGCTCCATTGGCAAGGGTGCCTGGCCGGTGTCCAGCCCGGCACAGAGGGCTCTGTGTGTGGCGCTGGGTCAACATCACAGCCTAGCCACGGCGGGAAAGCGGGGTGGCCGTTCATGAGCTCTGACCCATCTGAATGAGCCTGGCTTTTCCCAGAGCAGCTACAACGTCAGTCCTGCTGGTCGCTGGTGGCCTGCCCAGCGACTATGTTTAGATTTCAAATGAGACTATCATAACCAGAGGCTTGCTATGCACTCTCGATGTTCTCTCACTCTCCTTCACAAAGCTGAAAAGAATAATTGAGATAAAATCCCACTTTTCAAAAATGTATTTGACTAAGCATGTCCATGCCAAGTACCATCCTGAAATAATCCTTTGCTGACATTATAAGCCCTGTAAAGTCTGCCTGTCACAGAGGTGCTGACGCCACTGGACACCCCATGGTGACCATGAACTGCCAGTTCCCTCAGCCTCGTCCTGAAAGGGAAGGGGCTCGGCCACCATGCAAAGCACCAGATAGATGCCTATCCACACCTCGCAGTCAGGATAACAGCTCTGTTTTGCAATGTAAAATGAGATTAAAAAAACTGAAATTAAAAATCATAGTTACACTAGTGTTAAAACTAAGTTATAGCAAGATATACTTTAAGCATTTATAAGTATCACTATATATACTATAGTCATGTATATAAAAAATGTTCTTCATAGGTATAAGAAATATGTCACTATACTTGGATATTTCAGGAAAAATATAGAACCAAGCAAGAGAGGCAAGGGATCTGGGGAATGGGAGGAGGGAGGTAGGGGGGTGCAGTGGGTGGGTAGTGACTAAATTGTATTGCTGCATTGTGTGCATCTATGAATATATGACAACAAATCCCATCATTATGTACAACTATAATGCACCAATAAAACACAAAAAAAGAAAAAAATCATAGTTACACTGTTAATGAAAAGAAAACTACACACCTATGATCTAGATCTATAATCATACACTCTCAATCATTCTGAGCATGGTGCCCCTGCTCAGTCTGGCCAGGCCCCACCCTGGTGCATCAGCAGGACCCCAGCCTTGTGTGGGTGTGCACTACCCTTGAGTCCAACAAGAAGAGGGGCTGCTGGTGAGTCCAGGCACAAGGCTCATCCTGAGCCTACAGGGTCTGGGAGGGCTCCATTGCAGAGAGGAGTGGGGGCCAGATAGGAGAGGCTGGGCAGAGGACAAGGACATCGGTCATGTTCCTGATGGCAATTGGGCTGGGGACAGACACCTGAGGCCTGGCACTGGGTGTCAGCAGGTGTTTCAGTGATCACAAGTGCCCCATGGTTCACTTCTGACAACCCCACTCCATAGATGAAGACAGAGACCCAGGCGAGGGGCCAGCCTGGGGCCGGGACGCTAGAAAGCCACCAGCCACTGGGTTCTGGTTGCATCCTGCAGGAGGGCGAGGGTCCAGCCCAGTCTTGCCTCAGTCATGACCTCTGGGCCACTTCCCAAGGCCTCCTCCAGGGGAGGACCCTGCACCTTGGAGGTCAGGACCCACACAAGCAGCCTTTCCAAGGAGAGACAGGCCAGGTTTCATAGCTGCTCAGCAGGAGGGGTAGGGCCAGACCTCTGCGGCCACAGGCACTCTGATGGGCCTTCCTTCCAGGATGAGTGGGCACTGCAGCACCCTGGCCACCCTGAGCAAGTGCCCTACTGCTCTTGTCACCAGGACAGAGCCCTTGTGTGTGACCCAGACCTGGCTTCCCCGTGTAGGAGCAAGCCCTGGTCCTACCTCAACTGTCTCATTACAGATGTTGGCAGGCAGCCCTGGCCCTTGAGACGTGTCTGATGACCACCAATGGCCCACTGCTTGGCAGCGCAAGCTATGCCCCTTCTGCCCTTGCCTCCATGGGCCCTGCCTCATCTGGGACCTTCCTGAGAGCAGGCCTGTGCTGGCAGCCGGAAGCTCATCTCCCTAGAGATTGCCCAGTCCCTAAAGGGCCGTCAGTGGTTGGTACAAGTGGCAAATACGCAAGCCCAGGCCAGGCCACTCTGAGCTGACAGGACTGGAGCTGCAGTTGGAGAGCTCCAGGAAGATGCTGCAGGGACTGAGCCTGGAGGGCTCCCTAAGAACGTGTGTGACTAAGGAGGCAGGGAGGCTTGAAGGTAGGGAGGACAGGTCCCGCCCTCCACCTCATTGTTCAAGAGAAGGCTTGTTGGGACACTGTCACACTCTTGCACCAGAGGCCATGTGGCTCCTGAGTCAAACATCCACCCTCCAGCCCTGGGCAGGGGCAGGATGATTCACCAGCCTCCAGACAGGGGAGCTGGGTGCTCCTCGGCTGGGAGGGAGGCACAGCTGTGCAGAGAGGGGTTCATTGTGACTACTGGAAGTAAGGCTGCAGAGTGGACTCTTGGCCCATTAGGAGCCCCAGGGGACAAGCAGGATGGCCAGGGGCAAGGCACACTCTGTTGATCATGTGGGCCACCTCAAGGTGGCTGTGTCCCTAACCCCACACACAAACTCAGCACTTGCCATGCTGGGGAGAAGCCAATCATCCTGGCTAGCTGTGGACTACAGTGCCTTGTCCAGCAGGGTAAGCAGACAAGGTGGGCAGGTACAGCTGGCCTCCCCAAACTGCTGCTCTTACGCTGGGGCCCCATGGCCACCCCAAGCCCTGTCCTGCCAGGCCACTCAGGTCACCCTGTCATTGCCAGCTTTAATCTGAATCTGCTCCCTGGTCCAGAGCTCCTCTGTGACCACTGTCCTGTGACCTCTGACCTCCAGGGTGAAGCTTCTGCTCCCCACTTTTGGGAAGAAATCACCTAGGGCTCCTTTGCAGAGTACGCCCTGGGCTGTCCCCCTCTCACATGCTGCCAACCAGCTACAGAGGCTATGAACTCAGTGCTGCTCACTCAGCTGGCCTCTTGCGCTCTGCTCTGCATCTCATTGGGCCCGGAGCTTGAACAACCCTAGGTGATTTCTTTAAGCCAAGGAATGCGCAATGCGAATGCTGTGCAGCTGTGGAGGGCCACGCTTGTCTGTGATAGAAGCCGCACCACACTGGGCAGTGCCTGCAGCTGCCACTCTGACCTGGGGGCCTGCACTCGCACCCCAGGGCTCCGACACCTGACGGGCAGGGCCACGCCATCCTTCACTCAGCGGCCGAGAAAGTCCAGTGCGCTGTGTCTGCCTCCAGTGGGTTCAACAATAGGATTTGTTGGTCTTTCTGCTTTACAGCCACTGCCCTCAGAGTGAAGCCACACCTACATTGTCCTGTAAGAGTTGCCCTTGGATGGCACCTGGCACTATTCTTCTAGCTCCTGCCCCAGCCTCTGAGCCCCTCGCAGGTCCTGTGTCCCCAGACAGCAGAGAGCACACAGTGGGGCCTTCTTTCCAGGGCATGGTGTCCATGTAGTAGGTGGCGCAGGAACTGAGGCAACTCGCAGGTCCTGCCTGCAGTCCAGGGTCTGCCCTGGGGAGAGGGTCACTCCCAGCCTTGAGCAGCTCAAGCCTCCTTTGGGGCACTGCCAGGGAGGCCACAGCCTCGTGGGACCCTGCCAGGTCCTGTGGGAAGAGAGGGTGCCACCCTTCAGTGCAGCATTTTCTTTGGACACAATGAGGGTAGGAGGCCCAAGAGGGGTGCTTCTAGAACTCTCTGTAATAAGTCAGCGATTACACAGGAAGGGCCAGCCAAGAAGGCGTGCCTGTCTCCACTCCCATGGAGGGTGTGGGTTTTATGATCGAGGACGAGAACACTTCAAATGTACCTGCTGTGAATTACCCATGCCCAAGACACTGGGCCTGGACAACACTGGACTTTCTCCAGGCTTAGTGCCCAGTTAGCTGCCCAAGTGCAGGAGCCAGGACTCAGGCCTCGGGAGTTGGCTCTGACTCCTGTTGGTGTGCTCTGACTGCACACGGGGCAGGAGACTGAGCTGCCAGGCCTTGTTTGTGGCTGCCAATGTCCCTCCAGTCCCTAGGCTGCCCAGCAATGGCCTCCTGGTTCCAGCTGCTGCCCACTCATCACTCTGCCCAGCTAAGATGCTCATACCCACCAGCCTTTCTCCTACTCCACAGCCCTTTATACCTGGCCTCTCATGAAGGCTCCTTGTCCCTGCCCATGGTGGGTCCCCATCACCTGACTCCCAGCTTGGCATTTACTGCTCTTTCCCTCTGAGCCAAGCCTCACTCCTGTCCCACCCTTGAGCAGTGCTGGCACCTCAGGTGTCCCTTACACGTTCACAGGACAGAAAACAAACTAGCTTGGAAGATCTGAAAGGGAACTCGGTCAGAGGAAACCGCAGCACTCACCAGCGGTAACAGATGCAATGCGGTCATGTCCCTGAGTGAAATGAGACTCAAAGCTACAAGAAAAATGTGGATCCCACAGGACAGTCGGGGTTCAGCAGTCAATGACACAGGGTCTGCAAATCCAATGGTAATGGTCCCAGATTTTATTTTCTACAGAATCATCTATTAGAAACTTCATTACTGAGCTTAAAAAAAAAAGGAACAGAAGTAAGAGAAAATGATTGAGAGGGCTCAGAAGAGGCTTATGACTCGTAGCTTAAGTGACTGAAGAGAGAGCACGGCCCAGACATGAAGAGTATAAGCAGGAACCTATTCATTGCCCGGGTGTTCCAGATTTCAAGCCAGAATACATCGTAAGGGAGAAACTTCTGGATGCACGCTTCTGGAAAATTTTTGGCTCCTGTGCTTTCAGTGATTCTTCATGAACAAACACTAGGGAACGTGGTTACTTTGTTTAAGGTACAGGTGGCTGTGTCAGTCAACTTCCTGTTACTGTAGCAAATGCCTGGGATCCTAGACTCATAAAAAGAGAAAGGTTATTCTGGCTGAGAATTGGAGGTTTCAGTCCATGACTGCTTGGGCCTGTCTGTCAAGGCAGTGGGTCTTGGTGTGGTGGAGCAAAGCCCTTCAGTCACAGCCAAGGAAGTGAAAGAAAGAAGAAGGGGCTGGGGACCTCCTCCACCCGAGCACTGCCCATGGGACCCCATCCCTCAAAGATTCCCCCACCTCTCAGTGGCCCTGCCCTGGGCACCACGCCTTTCACATCTGGGCTTTTGGGGGACCCTCCAATGCAGACCATAGCACTGTCCTAAGGACTTTTCCCAGCAGGTATTCTGATTAGGAGTTTAGCTGATCCAGTGAGCCTGGAAAGCCCTTCCCAGGGGCCCCCTTGCTGAGCCTAACCCCAAACACAGTCAATTACACAAGACAAGCAAATGCATTTTGCACATTGGTGTTGAAATGTGCACACCACCCTTTGGGGTGGCCCATCCAATTTCACAACGTGAGCGGCTGTACAAGGAGACGCTTTTCCGCTCATTTCTCCAGCCTACTAAGTACAACGAGGCTGCAGAAACCAGGAGCCTCGGAAAAGAGCCCCTGCTTTCCAACCAGCCACATAAGTGTGACTGGGAGTCCAGGGGTTTCCTCCAGCAGCCTCAAACTTCCCTCCTGCACTTCAGGGCCCCGAAACATAAACAGGAAGCCCAGGGTCGGAGTCAGCACTCCATGAGCCTCGGGCTGTCGGCTGGGAGCTGGATACAGACCCACCACACTCAGCTTCACGAAAACCCTCAGGACCAGCCAGTTCCACCTACCCCATCACAGAGCTGAGAAACGCCCCCTTCCCAAGGCCACAGGGCGGAGACGAGAGCCACCACTGCACACAGCCTGGCCTTTTCCTGTTGCGAAGTGGGGCTTGCAAGGTAGAAAAGAGTGGAGACTGTGTGCACTGTCCCAGCTGCGAAAGGGCCCCTGTCACAGCCCTCAACTTCCGTCCATGTAGCAAAGACCCTCTGGAAACATGGCTGTAAAGCGACATCATACGAACGCTTGCTTAAAAGAACAGCATGGCCTCGTCAAAGCTCTGCTCCATCGAAGGGTCAGTGCGACCACGTGGTGCACCAGTGAACCTCGCTCCCAGCTCATAGAATGGCACCCAGGGAGCTAGGGTCATCCGCCTCGCAGCGGCAATCATTCCAAACCCAGTGACGTGGAACACACACTTCCATGCTGACTCCCCTGTTCCCATGTTAGAAAACTCCCAGCTGAGGTCCTTCCCCAGATGTGGACACCAGGACCTCACCTGATGCTGTAGTACCGCCCCTCTCAGTAGGCTCTTAAGGAAGCCTCTCGCCCAGGAAGAGTTCTGGGCTTCATCAACTTACACAGAAAACACACATGGTTGCTTGGACAAATACCTCAACCTTGGGGGACCAGGGGACCCTCGGTATCTGTCCTCAGCCCAGGCTCTTCCACTCAGTTGACTCCCTTTGCTGAAGCAGGAGCGACCCGTGCAAGCTGACCCTGGGCTCCTGCAGCTTGGGTGTCAACGCATGTGAACAACATGACAAGGCAGGTGTGTGGGCAGGTGCTAATAGAGAGGGAGGAGTGTGCACAGGTGCAGGTGTGTGCAGGAACACATGTGCGCATGTACACGAGGAGCATTTGTATAGGTGCAGTTGTGTGGGAAAGCATGTGTGCAGGTAAGTGTGCATGCAGGTGTGTGCACAGTGAGAGGGTGTAGAGGTGCAGGTGTGTGCTCAGATCTCCACTGCTCTATGCACCACACCTGCCTCACACACTCAATTCTGGGGTCTTGCGGCTGTGAGCTTCCCCTCCCGTCTGTGGGTGAGGCCTGCTGAGGAGGCTGCACCCGCAACCAGGACCCATGATGTCTCCAAGAGCAGGCAAAGGAGAAGGGATGCAGCCCCACACTCCGGAGCCCACTCCCTCGTGGACTGGCTCAGGTGTTACAGGGAGGCCTTTGCCTGAGTAGGTGATGCTTCTGCCCCTCCCGGGGCTCCCCTGGGCCTCTCCCAGCCCTCTCAACTGCCCCAGGGAACTCCTGGTTTCCTGGTGGGAGTTAATTCTGTTTCCTGGAGCTCTGGGGCTGGCGGCAACATGGAGCACCAGTCTCCAGCCGGGGACAAACCCAGTCTGCACCCCAAGCCCAAGGTGACAGCAGGGTCAGTTAGATGTTGGTGAAAGTGAGGACTATGTAACAGGCCTCTGGGATTGATGGTTTGGATTCTCCTAACGAGTCTCTTCTTTCCTTTCTCAGTGAGCTGTGCAAACAGCATCTTGGGCTGCCAACACCCCCCCCCATGTTCTCAGCTTGGCCCCAGGCAGCGCTTCTGGAACTGAGCGGGAGCTGAAGGACACCTGGGCGGGCAAGGCCACCTCAAAGACAGGCAGGCCCAGGGTGACCATGGGACGTGGGGGCCGAGCAGAGGAGCACAGACAGGAGGGCCAGGCCCGAGGCTAGACCAGCAGAATCCTGGGGCAGCCTGGGAGAGGGCAAAGGGCCTGAGATCCCATAGAAAGTGGGATGAGAAATGACAGCAAGGTCAAAGAGGAAGCTGCAGCAAGCATGCTCCGAGGGATCTGGGAGGATTTTCTAAATCTATTCAACATGCAAAGACAAGCACCATATGGCCTTGGGATTTGCTTTCTATCCCCAGCACCCCCAGGGGCCTAAATATTCACTAAGGTCAAGTCCACTTGCAAGGAGCAGGAAAATCCAGAATAATAATCCAAACAGGCGAGAACCTCACTTCTCCCTCACTCGGGAAGGCCAGAGGCAGCTGATCCAGGGCTGACATGGCTGTCCCTAGAGCCAGGACCCAGATGCCTCTGTAGTTGCTCTGCTGGCTCGAGAACTTCTCATTCCTAAGTGTCATGGCCCAGGATGGATGCTATAGCTCTAACTGTCACATCTGTCTTCCCACCAGCAGCACTCTCCCTTTAACGTTAGTCCAAGATGCTCCAGACAATTTGGGTATATATCTCATTTGCCTCCAGAGCTTGTTTACATAACCACACCCAGATGGTGAATAGGCTGGGATGTGCCATCCACGCAGGGTGACCATACTCTGCTAAAATGTACAGGTTGTATCACAAGAAGACAATGAGGATGGCATCAGGAGAGAGCAGCAGGCTCACATGGCCTGGCCCTAGGCCCTTTCTCACAGAAACTTCCTCCTTCAGAAGCTCACCCTCCTCCCACCCAGACAGGGTCATCTCCAGAACCTTGAGAAAAATCCTCTACACGGATTCCTTACAAACAGCAAGAGGTGCTATGATCAACCACATCTGGCTTTTACAAAATATAAGATCAAATGTGCTTTTAAAAAGGAGGCTCGGTGCTGGAGCGGTGGCTTAGCGGTTTCAGCACTTGCCTGGCAAGCACGAGGACCTGGGTTCAAACCCCAGCACCATGTACACAATTGAGTGTTGGAGCAACTAAGGCCATGTGAAAAACTAAATAAAGTTGTTTCTCTCTTTCTCTGTCTCTCTCACTGTCCCTCTCTTTAAAAAAAATAAAGTAAAATAAAAATAAAAAGGAGGCTCACCTTCCTCCTTCATCATTAGGTGTGGGGAATACAGTGGAAGAGGGGAAGGGAAGGTCCCTGCATGGGAGACCTGTGGGGCTGTGTCCTGTGCAGCCTCTGTGCTGGGGTGGCCCCAAGGTGCTTCTCAAAGCCACCTGCAGTGTCACTGTGAGCAATCTTCCGGAAAGCACCCTCTGAGAGTGCTTGTTTAACGTTTTCGCATTTCTTGACATTATCAGGAGCAAAAATACACACAAACATTGATCTGCAAGCCTGAAGTGTGAAGAACCACACATCGGAGCTGGAAAAAGCGCTCCAACCCTTGGCCCTTCAGAGCCCTCGGCTTGCGTGAAGACCCGCAGAGGAGCCAACCGCCATTTGCGTCTGCTGCTGAGAATCATTTCCTTAACATCGACGTAAACAAGGCAGCTGAGGGACACCCATGGGTGACGGGGTCCTCCAGTCCCTGGGGATACCCTGTGGGGATGCACCACGTCGCTGGCTTTGCCGACAGCTCCACACAAGGGGTGGGTTCTTAACTGAATATTTAACGAGGTCAAAACTTCCCAATAAAACATGGAACATGGTCAAGTGTCACAATGCTGGTTCCAGGACAAATGTCCCTTTGTTGGGAAGTGAGTTTATCTGAAAATCAAGGTTTGAGAAGTGAGCACCTGTAGGCACATGGCCCCGAGCAGTGTCAATCGGGGAACACTGACATGTGACCAGAAAGAACCACTCTGGGCCTAGGCAACAGCTAGAAAGAAGACCACAGCCTTCCTTCGTTGGCCCGGGAATGGTCTTGGTCACAGCCTGTCCCTACCTCCATTTCCCATCTAGAAAATTCTCCTGTTCATGCACACCAGATGCCAGGAACCAGAGACCAGGAACTCAGTGTGTGCAGAACATTTGGCAGTGCCCAGAGCCAGGCACAGCAGGGCTGAGAGCAACAGGGCCTGGGTCTCATCAACCTGACATTTGGATGAAGACTCCAAGTAGGTGACAAGGGACAGCAGGAATGGAAGCCTCAGGCCAGAGCCCTCCTGTCTGTGGGGGCCTCTGGAGCACTGCAGGGGAGGAGGCAGAGGAGCCAGCCAGGTCCTGGGTCCTGGCTGTTGGGGGTGGCAGTCACTGGCAGCGAGGGGAAGGAGCCCGTCCCATTTCATTCAGAGGGTCCCCCTTGCCACAGAGCCGAGAACCCACAGAGCCTGGGCAGGCACTCAGTGGGCATGGTGGGGGGCTGTGCTGTGCTGAGCAGTGGAGAGCCAAGGAACAGTCCTGGATGGGCACTCAGAGGGCATGGGGGCTGGACTGTGCTGGGCAGTGGGGAGCCAAGAACCAATCCTGAGTGGGTGCCTAGTGTGCATGGGGCGGGGGCTGCCTATGCTGGGCAACAAGGAGCAGAAGGACCAGTCCTGGGCAGGCACATGTCTATGTCTGATGTTGATATCTGGGGCCTGTCTGCCCCTGTGGGCAGTGCCTCTGCCAGGCCTGTCCAGCCTCCAGAGACCAAGCAGACCCCCTGTGAGTCCACCCGTCTCACCTGCTGCCCAGGGCCCACCCTCCAGCTCCTCTGGGGGCTCCAGGCCTGGATCCTGCCTTTGGGTGTGATTAGGCCTTTGGTGTCCTCATCAAAGGGTCCCAGGGAGCTCCCTTGCTCACCCACATGGGGACACAGCGAGAAGACTGCTGTGGCCCTGGAATCTGCCCTCTCGGAGCACCAGGCTCACAGCACCAGGCGCCTGCACTCTTCTGTAGTAGGGAACTGGTCAGACCGAAGCAGACATTGGGGGGTACCCGCAGTTGTGCCGGTCTGTGGATCTGAGCTCGGAATGGAGGTCAGACAGGGTGAGGAGGCTGTGTGTGAGGTTCCAGACTGGCTGTAGTGTGGGGACCAGGTGCAAAGAGAGGAGATGAGGGAGCCTCAGAGGAGCCACGTTCAGAAGTGGGTGAGGCCAGGAGCCTTCAGCCAAGATGTGGAGGGGCAGCTGGGTGGGCTTGGGGGCTCCACTGTGCCGCCATCTCTGTTCCTCAAGCTGGGAGGAGGGGTTGGCTACGGGTGTGGTGAGCACCAGATAACCTGGACCAGGGCAGGGACCAGGCAGCAGCTGTGTTAGTGGGAGGAAGGGAAGTCGGCCACCAGGGCCAGGGGTCTGCGGGGAGACGGCTAGGCCTCCAGGTCCCAACCTGTTCTGACCTGAGGCTGCACCTCTGCCATCTCCAGGTGACTCTGTGAAGAAAGCCTTCAGAGGAGGACAGACCAGGGCAGCACCCCCAGGCCAACTGGGTGCAAAAGCCCAGTCTGCCATGTCCTTTCCTCTGCCACACACAGGAAGTGGGGCAGGCTTCTGAAAGACTCTCAGACTGTGAATAGCTCCTTGCACATGTCAGCGGAGGCACAGGGACATTCAGGTGAGAAGTGACATCTAACTTAGCTGCTAATACGTGCACCATGTACGAAGATGAGCCAAAAGCTGTGAAACGCTGAGATAGTCAAATTCTAGTGATTCTGAGGAGCCACACAGTTAACATAAGTTCCTTAGCATGTAAAAACAGTATTTCCAGGGCTGCAGCTGTAGCTCTCATTTCAAACCTACACAACAGTGTCGGAGGAATGAGAGTCACATGCAAAACTAAATAAAATTGATTCTCGCTTTCTCTCTCTCTCTCTCTCTCTCACGTTGTTCCCCTCTCTTTAAAACAAACAAACAAACAAAACTGCGTCCTTTGAGCTTCTCTATTTGATCATGCACATCAAAACCAAATGGACAGGGGCTGGAGCGGTGGTTCACCGGTTATGGCGCTTGGCCAGTACACGAGTTGAAACCCCAGCACCACGTACACAACAAAAGCCCCGTGAAAAACTAAATGAAAATTGTTTCTCTATCTCTCTTTCACTGTCCCTCTTTCTTTAAATAAATAAATAATTAAAATTCTAAATGTCAATGTCCCATTTGGAAAAAAAAAATGAATGGACAGAAGACAACTTGCTCTGTGCCAGATAAAACCTGCCCAGGTCATCTCAGGTGTGTGATCATCTTCGACTGCTTAAGGACAATCATCAACATTATATTTTGACACACTAAAGCCCCAAATGAGGAGCAGGATGGAGCCCATCACATGGCTGATTTCCTTTTCCTTCTGCCCTTGGGGAGGCAGGGGTTTGCCTGAATGGAGGTGGGTCCAGGGGAGGATCCAGGTCCCCCAGCCAGGGGCCTCCCTCTGCCAAGTAACTGGAGCCCCTGGGCCCTCCTGCAGCCCCCATGATGCTTCTTTGCGGCCACTGCTCCAGTTAGCATATCAAGTCCACAAGGGGCCAGACCTGGGGTCACCTCCCCAAAGCCCCTTAAGTCCTCAGTTTGGGAGAACACAACTGAGAGCCCAGAGTCTGCAGCAAAATGGTTGTTTGGGCATTTTATAGCCAGATTTCAACAGAATATTTCCATGGAGGGATTGCCAAGCTCAAGTGACGAGGACAGTAGAGAACCCACTGGAAGACGTAGACTCAAGTGCAAGAGGGGCACCCCAAGGACACGGAGTTCATGTGGGCACGTGTTACTTTCTATGCCTTTGTCAGGTTGTCCAGCTGCCTTCTGGAAGTAGGCATTCGGCTCAGTTTCTCTCTCTGATGACTGGAGAGCTGTTCTCAGGACAGGACAATCACCCAGTACTGTTGGGAGGGATCCTGGAACTGGCCTCGAAGGCATGGCAGGGGCAGCGAGAGATCATGTGAAGCCGTGTGGGACTGTGTTCCACCTTCAGTGTCCATGGCTCTGTCTGTATCATCCAACGTATGGTGGTGGATGGGACTGTGCCCTCCAAAACTATATGTCCAGGTCAGAACCTCTGGTACTTGGGGACATCATCTTTAAAAAGGTTCTTGCAGATGCAATTAAGACAAGGATCTCAAGAGGAGACCACACTGGGTTTATAGTGGTCTTAACTCCAGAGAGGAAGGAGAGGACACATCACACCAACACAAGAAAGAAGGCCCCAGGGGATGCAGCCAAGACACCAAGGACCAGCCCACCAGGAGCAGGAGACAGGAC
This sequence comes from Aplodontia rufa, assembly GCA_004027875.1. Lineage (NCBI taxonomy): Eukaryota > Metazoa > Chordata > Mammalia > Rodentia > Aplodontiidae > Aplodontia > Aplodontia rufa. The sequence goes on from PVKS010012965.1 coordinate 25,366, forward strand.
CAGACACACTCCCTCTGTGCCTAGAGGTCAGCGCACACTAACTGATACTTATAGGACACTAAGCCCAAGGAGGGCAGCACACACACACTGAACAAGTTCACGAGAAATGTTTTCCAAGACAGACCATATGCTGAGGACCAGCCTCCATCAACCCAAAGATCTGAGTCACACAAAATTCATTCTCTGACCACCAAGGGATTAAGTCATTAGTCGGTAACAGATGTCTGGAAAATTCCCAAGTATGCAGAAGCTAAAAAGCTGTTCTAAATAAACCAATGGCCAAAAAGTAAGCCAGAAGAGAAATCAGAATGCATGTTGAACTAACTAAAAAGAAAATAATAACATGCCGATCCTAGCTGTGGGGTGCAGGGAGTCAACATCCTCAGGGAAGCCTGCCGCTTCACGAAAGAGAGTCCTCCATCTCACCCAGGGAAACCAGAGCAAGAGAACACACAGGGAAAGGAAATGTGGAGGTCAGAGAGCAGACAGGAGCAGGAGGCAGAGGAATAGCAGCGAACCTGGGCGGAAGCACACAGGTCTCTGAGATGAGGAGCACGGGCGATCCTCCAGCTGGGTGGACAGGAAGAAAGGAGACCCCCGCTGCTGGGGATGGGACAGCGACGGGGAGTCTCAGTGTGCAGATATTAAGTTGATAATGGGACTGTGCATGGTTCTATGCCAATTCACCAGCACATTTGACGTCCCACGTGACATGAACAAATTCCTAGAAAGATGCAAATACTGAACCTTACCCTGGAAGAACAGACATTCAGAACTCTGTGTCTGTTGGGTAATTTGAATTGCAAGTTAAAAGCATTCCACCGAGGAAAATGCATGCTGGAAAATAGGACAGAAATTTATGAACGAAATCACAGTGATTCCACACAAACCATTCAATGAATTCACAGCAGAAGGAATGGTGCCCACCTGGTTCTGGGAGGCAAATGTCACCACATGATTCCAAAACGTGGTGTAGACATCATAAGAAAGAATAGGGCCCAGCAATGTCCCTCCTGGGTACAGACCCGAAAGTGGGGGGTGCAGGCAGAATCTCACATGGTGGCAAAGGCAGCTCATGCCTGAATGGGAAGGGCAGGGCGCTCCTCCCGCCAACCCGGCCAGAAGTGCCCTGTAGCACTGGCTAGGAAAGCCAGGTGCGAGGGAAGGAAAAGCTTCCACCTCGGAGAGGAAGGCACAGACTCAGGGTGGGCAGAAGGCCCTCTGTTGTCTGGAGGGTACAGACCAGGGGCCGCTGCTGGAGCCTGCACACCACCACTGACACAGGAAGGAAGCCGCATCTCTGCCCCACAACAAACAACCAGAGCTGAACAAACAAAGCGCGCTTCCATTCGGCCAAGATGCTAAATAGTAGTGATAAATCCAACAAAAGAGGGGCAGGGTTTGCGCACTGAAGCTATGAAACACCACTGAGAGAAATCAGACAGGCTTCACGGATCGAGAGGTACAGGCATTAACGATCAAAAGACTCGATAATGTTATGACGTTGTTTCTCCCCAAAAATTCTGAACACAGGAAACATGATTCCCCAAATGGCAAGACTTTCCAGTGGAAATTGAGACTGATTCTATAATTCACATGGAAATGGAAAACACCTAAATTCACTTTCGAATACTTTCAAAGAAGAAAACTAAGTTCAAGAACCAACGTGCTCTGATCTCAGAATGTGCCGTGGAAACCCCCAATCAGGATGGTATAGGATTCCCAGCAACATGGACCAATAGCCCAGCAAGCAGAACAGCAGCACAGACAAGGCGGAGGCAACTCCACGGAGGAAGAAAAGTCCCCAGGACAAACTGCCATTGAAAGCGTGCTTCTGTCCTCTTATCCTGAGATGGGGCTCTCTGCACGCTATAGACTTTATAAATCCCCGTGGAGAAAACACTGTGGCCTCAGGGTAAGCGAGGTGCCTGGCTATAACACCAAAAGCATGACTTGCTTTATAAAGGCTAAATTGAACTTTGCAAAAATTAACAATTTCTCATTGAAAAACACCATTGGCTGAACAAGCTGGTGTGAGTCTGAAGTCCTGCAGCTCTGGAGGCTGAGGCAGGAGGGTCACTTGAGCCCAAGAGTCAGGGGCAACCTGGACAACAGGTTGGTTGGCAAATGGGAACAGGAAAAGGTGAGCCACACCATTATTCCTTTGGGAGTGACAATTCATGTCCAATGAAACACAGTAGAGTGTCTACAATTTAAAAATCCAACCATGGGGCTGGTGTGGTAGTTCAGCAGTTGGAGCGCTTGCCTGGCATGCATGAGGACCTGGATTTGAACCCCAGCACCACATGCACAACTAAGTGTCAGGGAAACAAAGGCCAGATGGAAAGCTAAATAAAGTTGATTCTCTCTCTCTCTCATTTTCTCTTTCTCACACTCTCTCTTAAAAAAAAAAAAAAGTCAAACCGCACCAAATATTGGCAAGAATACGAAAGAACTGCTGAAGCAAACAAAAGCACACACAAAATACAAACTTGTTGTTCTGTAGTTCACCAGGACAAGTGCCACAAGAATGAAGGTAAAATCAAAACACTGTTAGACAACTAACTCAAAAGATTAGTTGCAAGCAGCTCTGCACTTCAAAAATATTAGTGAATAGGACCCAGAAGAAAGGCAAATGATCAGGGGACGAGAGGAGGGAGGTAGAGGGATGTGTGTATGGGGGGGATATTGAACAAATTGTGTTGCTGACTTGTGTGCATCTAGGAATATGTGACAACTAATCCCAACATTATGTAAAATTATAATGCACTAATAAAAATAAATGTTTAAAAGTTAGTGAAACTTCATTGGGAGGGAGGAAAATAACGCAAACTGAAAATGCAGCTCTAAACAGCAAAGATGCTTGAAACGGCAAGCACATGGCCAACACGAAACCCTTCCTAGAGGAATCTTTTAATCTCCTGAAAAGATAAGTGACTACTCAAAGCAAAAGTAATAACACTGTATTGTGTGGCTTGCAGCAAATGTGAAGTTAAACTTTGCAGGAGCAAGAGCACAGTGAGGCATGGTGGTGCGCAGTGGGGGCTCAGGAGCTCACCTGAAATCCCAGCCACTCCAGGCTGAGGCAAGAGAATCCCAAGTCTGAGGCCAGACAAGTTAGTGAGACTGTCTCAAAATAAAAGTTAAAAGGGGCTAGGCGTGTAGCTCAGGGACAGAGCGTCTGCCTCGTGTGCACAAGGTCCTGGGTTCCTTCCCAGCACTGCAGGAAAAGAGAGGAAGGCAGGAGTGCAGAGGGTGGAGGCAGTGGGCACACACATCAGAGGACCTCAGCTACAAGGACACAGCGAGATGGTCTGGGACAGCTTCAGACAACACGCATTGAAGCAGAGCTGAAGAGGTTCAGTCAAAACAGGGCGAAAGCTTGCTAAGTTGGTCCACGAGGATGTCCCTGTGAGAGAAGACATAGACAGCCAGAAGAGACCAAGAGAAAACAGACAAGCAGGACTGAATGCCTACACCCAGCCCTGTCCATGTGTCCAATGTGGGTGACCCACAGAGCTGACAGAGCACACTTTAAAGACCGACCACTAATGAAGCAAGGTGTAGCTTTGCACTGTCTGCAAGAAACCCAGCCAAGCTATGAGAACATAGAAAGGGGGAAAGCATGCTACCAAGGTTCCAAACACAGGAAGTTGAGGTGATCATGCCAACATCAGAAGAAGCAGGCTTCAGGATGGGACGTGCCACCACGGTAAGGGAGGCATCACAATAAAGGTGGGCTCACTGAGAAAAACACAGTAACTCTAAATCCACATGCACTCAATAACATAGCCAGAAAATATAGGAAGCCAAAAGTAACTGTGCTGTACGGAGAAGCAGACAGAGTCAATTACAGTCAGTCTCCGCATTAACAGAGCAAGTCACCACATGGTAGGGCAGACACAGAGGGCTTCGAGGAAAGCCAGCCAGCTGCATCTGGTTGGCCTCATGGAACCTCCACCCAGGCAGGGCACACATTTTATCCTGTACACAACTGTAGGATAAAAGGATGGGACACAGAGGACCATGCACCATGACCACAGAGGACTGGCATGGCAGTCAACACCAGAAGTGCATCTGGAACATCTCCAAATATCTGGATGCTAACATACAACCACACAACAACCACACACAACCACACAACAACCACGAAACAACCACACACAACCACAGAACCACACACAATCACACAACAACCACGCAGCAATCACAAAACAACCACACACAACCGCACAGCAACCATACAACAACCGGGTCAAAGAAGTAGCCACATGGAAGAGCAGGAAGCCAATTGAAGACTGAAGGTGAGACATGTCTGTGGACCACAGTCAGCAGTTCAGAGAAGGGAATCCTTACCATTAGATGGGAGCTTCTAGATTCAGGACCTGCACTCACCTTTGGTGAAGGCACCAGGACTGGACCACACCTTAGAGAAGGAATGGTAGGAAAGAACCGGAGCTTCTATAAGAAAGGCCTCAGGGGAGCTCTCTTTGCCATGGGAGGATGTGGCTGTAAGCAGGGCATCAGGGCCAGCTCTCTCTGCTCTCTGACACTGGAGGACATGGCTGTAAGCAGGGTGTCAGGGCCAGCTCTCAGCTCTCTGCCACAGGAGGATGTGGCGTTTCATGGGCCATCTTGGAAGCAGACACTGGCCACTCATCAGACCCCCAGCCAGTGGGTCCTTGTTCTTGGACTTCTCAGGCTCTAGGACTGGGAGAACATACTCCTGTTCCTTAGAGATGACCCAGTCTCAAGCATTTTGCTACAGTACCACAAGCAGACTACTACAGAGGACTTGTCTGACACCCATGGTGTGGGGCTCCACATGACACACCCTCCTCGGAACAGTCACTTCTGGTCCATGTGTCTCATCACAGCTGACTAGAACAAATCGCCTGCTTCTAGGCTGTTCCGAAAGGAGCCTCGTAGACTCAAGTATCCACTGCAGGCTTATACCCAGGCCGCACTTTTCGTGGAGGCTCCAACAGGGCCACTGGGCAGGCCAGTGAAGCAGGTTCTCTCCCAGGAGACAGGACTCCTCTGACTATGGCTGGAGACACTGCCAGAGGGCATGGCCTGGCCCACTGTCCTGGCTCAGACTGCAGGGCACACACTGTACCCTGGGAGACTGAGGACTCCCTAACCGGTTACCATGAGCTGGGATAAAACAACAGAGTATTGCCCTCCCACAGTTCTGGAGGCCTGAAATCCAAGATCAAGGTGTCTCCCAGCAGACCTCTCCAGTTTCTGGTAGCTGATTAGCTTGTGGCAGCAAAACTCCAGTCTTAAAAGGTGTTCACCCCTGGAATGTATATCCCTATCCAAATTTCCTCCTTTGTAAGGACACCAGTAATGTTGGATAGCGCCCACCTATTTCATCTAACTTCACCATCTGCAAAAGATCCTACTTCCAAATAAGGTCTCATCCACAGGTCCTGGGGCTTAGGACTTCAGCATCTCTGTGGGGTCGACATTCAGCCTTGCACACATGGACAGCTCTACTAAGCCAATCCAGATCCTGCCTGATCTCCAACAGCCAGACTGATCCAACTCCATTCTGGCCTCTGCAATTGCAGGGACCTTGACAAACACCAGCAACTGCTTTTGTGATGGCCAAAACACAGTTCTGAGACTGCGGAAACCCCAGGACTGGGTTGCCCTCAGGCTTCTCTGCCTCTGGGACGCCGGGCAGCACCTCAGGCCAGGCAGTTTAGTCTGGGCAGAGGTGCAGCCCTGCAGGGGTGAAAAGCTTTGGCTCCCTGACTCTCAGGTTTGGATAAGGAGCTGATCTTTGGGTACTCTTGGGTCAGAAAGTGGAACAAGTGGCCACCAAAAGCCCAGAAGTCAATGGGATTGCTAATGGCCAGGCCATCAGGCAGTAAGGTCATTTTAGTGCCCAAGGGCTCCCACACCTCTCCTGGTGCTCAGGGAAGGCACTGCTGCTTGAGTTGCATTTCACAGATGGAGGTCCCAAGGAGAAGTCACTTGCTGAGGTCAGGAGCAAGGTCTTGAAGTGTTTTGACCAGAAGGAGCTCTTTCCCTGTGAACGCTGTGGGGCCCACCTTCAGTCCAGGCTGAGAAACACAGAAGGCCCTCAGCGAGGCCACATGTCTGCTTTGTTCAGACAGGGTGTCAGCAAGTTAGCAAGGGCTTGGGACACTCCCTACCAGCTGCCTGGGAAGGCACAGGGTTAGGGATCCTCAGCACCGATGTCACCAGGAACTTCAGAACTTTGGAGTCCCATGGGGGCTGGAATGCAGGGAGGTCTCTGGTTCCTTCCTCCTGACTTCTGGTGTCAGTGTACAATGGGCCCTGGGGACTGGCCACAGGACTGGAGGTGTCCAAGCCCTTCCTTGCCCAGTCTGCTGTGTGTCAGGGGCAAGGAGAGGTGCACAGAGAAATTCTGCTGATATTGTTGAAAAAGATGTGTATTGAATTTTTCAAGTTTATAAATTTTGATCAGAAAGCTATTTCCCTTTTGTGGTAGTTAATAATGTGCCACAACTTAGGGGTCCCCAAATGTCCCCCCTGTACCTTCGGAGGAAACTTCAGGAATTAGAGTCAGAGAATGGGAAAAGCTCTAGGACTCCCATGTCCCTCTCCACCCACCGGAGCCCACTCTCAGCTGCCGCCCTGGCCTTCCAGGCCGCCGGGTGGGAAGGAACCCTGGAGGAAAGAAGGCTGCGAGGACGTCGCGGAGCTCCCCGGCAGGGCCCAGTGGGGTCGCGCACCAGCCTCGCCGCCGCGTAGGCCCTGCTCCCTTGTGCCCCGGACTCCGCAACGCCGGGGTCTGCACCCGCCGCCCCCGGAGCGGGAGCGGCGCGCCAACCTTTTCCTGGGGCCCGCGCTGCGGGGCGGGAGGCGGGGCGGGGCGGGCGCGCGGAAATCCCCGCCCACCGCTCACGTCACACCGCCCCTCCCGCGCCTGCGCCGCCCGCCCACCGCGCATCCTCAGCCCGCGGCGCATCCTCGGCCACTCCCGCCGCTCTCCGCTTGCTCTCTGCCTGCTCCGCGCCCGGCTCCGCGCCCGGTTCCCTTGGGGCGGGCGGGCGGCCATGAGGCTGCGGGGACGCGGGACGCAGGCCGCCCCCGCCTCCGGCGTAGGGTCCGGCGACGCGCGGCGGCTGGCGCCCCCGGGGCGGAACCCCTTCGTGCACGAGCTGCGGCTGAGCGCCCTGCAGAAGGCCCAGGTGGGTGCTCTGAGCGGGATGAGGGTCGGGGAGCGCCCTGGGGCGCGGCCCCTCCCCTGCCGACCCTGGCCTGTGGTCCCCACCCTTCTCTGCCACCCGCTGCCCGGTCGCGGGCATCCGGCTTCCCAAACCTGATGCTGGCTTCGCATCCCTTTTGCCCGACTCCAGCACCCCATCTCCGTCCGGCAGTCCCATTCCCTGGATCCCGCATCCCCGGCCCAGCCGCCTCTCCCAGGCCCAGGCGCTTATTCCCGCCAGCTGCATTCCCCGCGCAGCACCCCCGGGACCACAGACCAGGCATCCCTCCACGCGGCGAGTCTCAGCGCGGGAGGCCGACTTTGTTGTCTCCGTGGCCTCGGTGCGGAACCTTGCCTGGGTACGGGGATCAGTGCAGGGCAGAGCGGTCGTGATTTCCACCTCCGTGCTTGCAGATAGTTTCCTGGAGCGTGTGTCTTGGTGTCTTGGCAGTAAGGGACGCTCCCCAGGGGTATCTGGCCACAATCAACTCTGCCGGAGGGACCGGTGCCGTAGTGGCTTCCATTCAGGCTCTTTGGGGGTGAGGACCTGGTCATGTAGGGAGGGACACTTGCCCATTTTGGCCGTAGTGGCTTCCATTCAGGCTCTTTGGGGGTGAGGACCTGGTCATGTAGGGAGGGACACTTGCCCATTTTGTTCTTGTGGCTTACCCCCAAGAGCATGTCTCTGGCCTGCTGGCTCTCCAGGGTGATGTCCTCACAGTTCTGTGGCCACTTACCCAGGCCTTTCTTTCACTCCAAAATAGTTGTAGGAGCCACCCCTGTTGGGACTTAAGGTTGTCAGGGCTTAGGGAAGTACATTTCCTGCAGCAGGGAAGCTGCTTTTATGGGCAGAGGGAGATTTCTTTAATGTGTACAGTAATTCATCCGATAGCACATTAAAGTGAAAAGTCATAGAGTCCTGTCCCAGTTGTGGTCTTCCCAGGACACCTGCTTTTCTCCAAGCCCTTGGTGGGGTTGTTGTCACCTGTGGAAGGAGTGGGGGAGGGGGGGCAGAAGATTCACAGTAGGGGCAAGGTTGTCCCCAGCTTGGCCCCCAAGCCTTGTCCCTGCAGTGTCTGGAGGCAGGCATGGGGACCAGGTAGTGCTGCCGGGGTGCTCTGCCTGGAGACCCCACTATTGCCTTCATCTCATATCCCTCACCACCCAGCTGCTGAGCCTACAGGAGGAGGATGTGGTCCCCTGTGCTCCCAGCTGCCCTCCCCCTTGTTCCCCACTGCTTCCCCAGCCACCAGCCCTCAGCTGCCACTCCCTGGCCAGGGGTCCTTCCTCCCTCCTCTGGCCACTGCTGCTTAGAAGCCCCCCTGGACATCCCTGGGATGAGCCGTGACCTCATCTTGGTCAGTCGCCATTCGCCCCTACCCCAGGCTGAGTGTGCTGCCTTTTCTCTGGTCACTTTGGTCGCCCTCCTCCCTGCTCAGAAGCCTCAGGCTGTGCACTGGTCCTGCCTTCTTTGTCCTTGCTGCTTCTCCCTCCAGTCTTTGAAGCAACTCTCCTCCAGGAAGCCAGCACCTCTTTCCCTGTGTCCTGCCAAAGTTGCAGCCCCATAGGAGGGACAGAGAGGGCCAGGCCCACTGCCAGCAGGAAGCAGGGCAGAGGCCTCCTGAGCTGGGTGAGTCAAGGTGGGGCTACAGTGCCAGCCCAGCCTGCTCTGCCCAGAACTCAGGCACCTCCATCCCAGCTGCTCTCAGGCAGGGGCCATGGTGAAGCTGTGCTCACACCATTGGGCTTCCCCAGTGGGTTAACTTTCAGGAGGACCCTGCACCATGGAGACTTGGTCTTGGGAGTGGGCCGCAGCACAGGGCTGACCTTGAGAACAATGCCCATACCTGTTGCCATGCATCGGAGGCAAAGTTGTCCCCACTCAGGTGTGGCCGAGGGACACAGCCTGTGAATGCCCTGAGCGTTGTCTGTGGAAACATTTGCCTTCACCGAGCCCTGTGAAGCCCTTACCTTTAAATTAGGCATGGCCAAACATTCTGTGCATGTGAGTGGCCTGTCTTTCAAGCAGAGAAACTTTACTTCCTGGAAGGAAGAAATGGACCCAGTATACAAACGCCAAGCTGTCGGACACTCCTGTACCTGAGCCCAGGCGCAGGCAGCCTGTGGGCGGCTGCCTTTGCCCTTAGCGTCCCCTGCCTGGGAGGCTGCTGTGTTTGGATTGGTGTCAGGTGGGCCACCTTGGCTTCTGTGGCCGTCCATCTGGCATTTGGAGATTTAGAGAGGAGCTTAAGCATCTCTGGATGGAAAGCACACATGAGGTTCAGCAAAGAGGGCCCAGGACCGTTGGGGTCTGTGAAAGCTGCTGTGTTCCCTGCTCAAGCGAGGGCCCAGGTCCAGCTGGGGGTGGTGTGGCACTGCATCACAGCTGAGGTTCCTCACAGTCGCCTGCTTATGAGTTACTTATGGAGTCATGAGGTGGTTTTCCATTACTGGGGTTTTGGGGTACTTCCCATGGATTCTGTGGTGTGAGCGCATCCCTGCCCCCAGCTCTGATGAGTTTTCCCTTTTCTGAAGTACCTGCCCATAACCAGCCTCCGAGAGGTCACTTCCTGAAAGCAGAGCCACCTCCACTAGCCCAAGAGCCAAGTCCTGGGTCAGTATTGGGAGCAAAAGGCTTTGGCCAGCTGCCCCCGCCCAGTCTAATTTGCAGAGGACAATGAATGAGGATGACTTGTCATCTGATGAGCTGTCCCTGCTAGTGTGTATATACCCTAGGAGAGGCCAGGGGCTATTTCCCATGTCCTTGCCTATTTGCTATCAGCTGTAGCTGTGGGAAGCAATAGGGTCCCTGTATTACAGATGAGGCCAGATGAGGCCGTGGGGCCATACTGTGTTGTCCCTACCTCAGCCTGTGGTCTGGCTCAGTGTGTACACCCACCTAGCCTCACAGAGAGCCCTGTTCTCAGGGAGCTGGCTTTTTTCCCAAGCACCTGAGTTGTTCCCGTAGCCCCTCTATCTTTCTGGAAAAGCATACAAATAAAACTTGGGTGCAGTTGACTTTGAAAAATGTGAACAGGAATTTGAGGCTGGGCAAGACCTTTCGTTAGTTTATAGCCTTCTGATCTAAAATTTGGACTTTGAACGTGAGTGTGTATGTGTGTATTTGTGCATACTATGTGTACATGTGTACACACTTTTATTTTACTGAGAACACAGTGCAGTTTCCTGCAGTAACTGCACCACGCGCCCTAGAGTAACGGCGAGTTGGCAGGCTGAGTACTGCTCTAGTACTGCTCTATGTGCCCTGTGCTTGTACAGTCTGGCTGGTTTCTGAGACGGATTCTGCAGATGGTTACAGGTCTCTGTCCCGGGCCCCAGGCTCCCTTGCTTCTGTGCCCGTTGGCGTTAGCAGCAGGAGCTGGCTCCTGTCCCACCAGTGACTGTACTCTGCCTGCATAGCTGGGCCACCGCTCCTTACAGGAGATGGCTTTGGAGAGCCCACCACTCAGGGTCTGGTCTGGGTCCTGGAATTCCAATTAAGATCACATTTTTACAAATTTAAGTCTGATTCTGGCCCCGCTGTGGACTCCAGAAGCCACGCTTTCCTCAGAAGTTGGGCCATGCCAGCCCCACTCCACCCAGTGTGCACAGCTCTGTTCCATGCTGGCAGCCTGTTGCGTTTTCTCAACCTTTCTGGGACGTTGCTGTCCTGGGGAAAAGAGCCTCTGACTGGCATCTTGTGCTTTCAGCTGTGTTTTTTAGTTCTTCCCTGCTCAGGCCTTTTGGTCTGAGCTCAGGAGCACCCAGTGACTTGGCGGGCCTGAGCCCACCACCTTGCCCGCAAGGAGCATGTGGTCAGGAGCATGGGCTCAAGGGAAACTGTGGAGCTGTGCTCTGGCTTCGTGGGGCTTGGTTGTGAGCTGTGTGTGAATGGGCTGCCTGGCAGTCTCAGCCAACCTCACGCTGCAGCCCGAAACTTCGGACACGTGCAACTCGTCCCCCTGCATCTCGAGGCTGCTTTCAGGATGCTCCTCCTTGCCAGTTGTCCTGGGAAGCATGTGTGCTGCCCCCGCCTGCAGTGATAAAGCCAGTCAGTGCGTCCCTGGAAGAGGGCAAGCTCTCGTCACAGCTTACTTTTCATTTTAATGTTTTCTGCCTGGCACTGGTGTACTGTATGTTTCTGTAATTGAATTCCCTATTTCTCATTTTAACAAGATCAGGGCTTGTGCAGCTGGAACAGTGGTTATCAAGACCCCTGCTATAGAAGAGGGCCATGAGGGCCTGCCCGCCATGCTCGCTGGGCACCTAGCAGCCCCGTGCCTGTCTCCATGTGTGCAGAGTGGCCTTGAGCCTAGTGGGGTATCATGTGTCCCACTACCTGGGCATGTCTGAGCAGGGCTTCCAACAGTCACTTCTCAGGCACCTCCCTGCCCACCTGACCCAGAGACCTCAGCAGCACCCTTCCTGTCATCTGTACCTCTCCAGCTTCTGTTCCCAGACCCTTCACTGCACAGACCAGGATGAAAGTGCCCCTACCCACAGGACCAAGGCAGTCTCTCCTCATGAAGGTCCTGCGGGTCTGCTATGATACATCAGGGTGGCCCCACCAGCCCGAGCTGCGCTCCTGGTATTTCCGGTGTTCTGTAAACCTCAAATCTAGCTGCGGGTTGTTTTGAAGTGAGCCCTGAGGGAAAGGCACAGTGCTGGGTCAATAACACTGTGACGACAGTACCCTTCTGTGACGACAGTACCCTTCTGGGACCATGTCACACCGTGACCCTCCACAGTACCTTTCTGGGGCCTGTGTGACACCGCGCCCCTCCACAGTGCCCTTCTGGGGCCTGTGTCACACCGCGCCCCTCCACGGTGCCCTTCCGGGACCATGTCACACCGTACCCCCCATGGTGCCCTTCTAGTATCTGTGTCACACTGCACCCCTCCACAGTGCCCTTCTAGGATCTCTGTCACACCACGCCCCTCCACGGTGCCCTTCTAGGGTCTGTGTCATACTGTGTGCCTCCACAGTGCCCTTTTGGGACCTTTGTCACACTGTGCCCCTTCCAGGGCCATGTCACACCGAGCCCCTCCACCATGCCTTTCTGCGGCCTGGTGGGTCACACCATGCCCTTCTCTGCTCCTTCCTGCAGCGTCAAAGCCAGCCAGTGCCTCCCTTGTCCTTTCCCCTGTCACGGCTCAGTGTTGTCCTCAGTGTCGTCCTCGAGCTGGCCTCCCTCAGCATGTGTTGCCTCTGTCCTTGTGTGCTGGCCTCCAGGATGCTGCCAGGACCACCACGTGCCGCTGGAGGGCCAGGCTATCAGAGCCGGGGTCGGTGCTGTCTCTGACTCTGCACTTTACTCTTGAGGGCCAGATGGCCACCTTAGAGCTGGAGGGGTGATTTATTTCTGCTCTTTAAAAAGAAAAACCGGTTTTAAGTCTTCCAAGCCCTCAGGGTAGGCATGGGGCTGGGCTGTCCCAAGCCTCAGTCAGCATCCCTGAGGCCTGTGAAGGCAAGGATAGGCACTGGCCATGAAGCAAGTCCCTGCTGTCTGCGCTCTCCAGCACGTGGTAAAGCCCAGGGCTCATGCTCACCTGAACTGCTCCTGAGAGGGTGGAGACTCCAGGTGGGCTGGGGCTGCATTTGGATTAGGCACTGGCTGTACCTTTGGGGTGTCCCATTAAGGTCAGTTTGCTCCTCCAGACCCCTGGGACAGAGTAGGCCACACACGCCTGTCAATCATCTTTCTCACCCATAGGAGGGGTCACAGCTTCCCACAGTGTGTGAACTGCTTTAGGGACATCCTCATGGGTTCCCCTGGTTCAGGCGCAGCACTGCCCCACCTGGGGCCATGCCCTCTCACACCAGGGTCCCTATTTTGCTGGTCAGCAGTCCTGAGACCACTCCTGGCTGGAGGGGATGGGAACCCTGCTCAGCCCAGAGCAGTTGATCACTTTTGCCTTGCCCCCATTTGGTCACTTTTGCCCTGCCCCATGGGCCTTCCCCGCCTCCTTCCTCTGTTCATCTGCCAGTCACCTCCATCTTCCCGAATGACCACCGTCACCAGGGGGCACTTGACTCTGTCCCTCTGACCATCTGGGGGAGGTCAGGGAGCCCTGCAGGGGCCAATATCTGTGGGTAGCATGGATGAGGCCAGGTGGGGTGGGATGTTCTCAGGTCCCCCCACAGTCACAGCGGGGGCTCAGCACCCTAGGGCTGGAGTGCCCAGGCTGGTGTTGACTGTTCTCTTACCCAGTGCCCGTGGCTCCCTGCAGGTGTTCACTGAGCAAGTGGAGCCGCTGAAATGCTGTGGGCCACTTAAGCCAGGCAGCAGGTCCCTGGAGTGACCACAGAGGCGGGTGGAGCTGCGTCCTGGTCTCAGCATGCTGGGAGACAGTGGGTCCCTGTGACTCCTGGCCTGCCCATTGCACCTTTATTGTGGAATCCATAGGGTCCTGCTCCTTTCTGAGGCACCCTCCCCACATTTCCTAGCCCCTGATGGCCACCAGCAAAGCCAACTGCTGCTTCCAGCCCCCTCCCCTCCTCCTGGAGAGTTAAAATGAGGATAAAGAGTTCCTAAGGGGACCCACTTGGGGCTTAGGAGTGAGCTGGGAAGGAGCTCTGGTTGAGGAGCAAGTCCCTTCTGCTAGCTGTTGCTTACGAAGACCCTGTGGCCACGGTGGGACCACATAGCCAGCAGGAATGGAGTCTGCCTGGCTGTGCTAGTACAGCCCACACAGGCCTCAGCCTTTTGTCTATGTCCCCCATGCCCTGGGGTAGTGCTGCCAACGCAGGACAGGCCATGTCAGTCTCCGGGGGTGTGGCCCTCCTGGGGTGTTGCTGCTGGCACCGGGCAGCTGTGGTGGTGCTGCCCTGTGCCCTGAGGCTGCCCACTGGCCACTCTCATCCAGGCTTCATCTGCCCCCCAGTGGGGCTCTCAGTGCCTTGAAAGCTTGCTTTCTGAGGAATGTAATTACAGTGTGCCCTGCCCCCAGGTGAGACGCTGGTGGAAGTAGGTCAGGTGTAACTGAGCTCTGCAGCTCCAAATAGGGATTTGGGACCAGTTTCTGCTTTGGGAGCCAGGCCTAGTTCCAGAGTAGTGTCTGGCCCCAAGATGCATTTTCTAGGGTTTTCTGCTTCCCCACAACTCTGCTTCTCCTGAACCTGCGGTGAGCCTGGCCCCAAACCCTCAGGGCCTTCTGCAGGTCCCAGACCCTGGGAACAGGGGTGGTGGGTGGCCCTGGCAGGGTCTCTGGCTATGGTTTGTTCTGTTGTGGGATTTCACATCAGGGGCTGTGGGTTGCAGTTGTGAGAGCCACAGATACTGGGCTGTGGTCCCTGGCAAAGGGATCCCAAAAGCCCAAGGAGAGATGTGTGGACCTCAGCTGGCTGGGAGTAAGGAGGGCCCAGGTAAACTTTCAGCAGTGACTAGATGCTCAGCAGCAAGATGGGATGTGGGTGGGGGTCTTGGAATTTGTCCACCAGGGTTGTCCCAAGGTAGGGACTGGGCATCAGCTGTAAGCGCCCGTGGTGGCTGCCAGCCTGGGGCCTCTGCACTTGGGTACAGGATACTCTCCAGGTTTCTACACCCATTCCATGCTACGTTTCCTTCAGTCTTTGCTGAAATCCCCCCACCTTTTTGCTGCCCCTCCTCTGCCCTCTTCCTGCAGGCCTCTTGTCCAGATGACTGAGCATGCCCCTCTGGACAGGGTCGGAGCCATTCTGGGCCTTGGCTGCATCCCGGCAGCTGCCCCTCCATGTCAGCTGAGTGAGTAAACTTGCCTCCACCTGACATGAGAGCAAGTGTTCTGGGGCAATGTCCAGGTAGCAAAGGCCTCTGATGGGGAGGATCCTGGGTGAGCACAGAGACCCTGGCCCAGGAGCAGTGAGCCTACCTTGGCACTGCAGGGGGCAGCCTCTGCCAGGCAGCAGGTGCCCGGGGATCTGCATTTGCAGGTTAAAGGCCAGGCCTCCCTGAGTGTGTCCATCTTCTCCATGGCTGGGGAATTCTTGCCCCCATGTGTGGTGCTTATGAAGCCCCAGAGGCCTAGGTACTGGGCCAGATGTGGCAGGAAGTTAGCAGTCTTCCTGGGGACTGTGGCTGTGTACCCCTGGGGCTGATATGCTGTACAACCCTGTGAGTCCCTGCAGGACCATGACAGCTGAACTGATGACCAGCCTGCCCAGCCACTATCCACCTTCCTGATTAAGCCCACCTGCCTCCATTTCTCTCTGAGCCCCATAGCCTCACAGTGCTGTCTTGAACTTGTGTTCCCTGCAGCCTGGGTACAGCATGCCCTCACTTAGCTCCTGGTCTTCTTGTCCCTGGGGACTGAGGCCACGCAGGTTGCCTAGCCGTCTTCCCGCCTTGGGGCAGGGTCCATGTTCAGTCATCCTCATGGTAGCTTCCTAGGTCAGGGGGTCCAGGGGTTGGGGCTCTCGGGTGCCTATGGCTGGTTTGCAGCTCATGTATTTGGGTGGGGGCCGTAGTGGCCGGCGCTCTTATTTGTAGCTCCTGTGTTCGCTTGCCCCTGTTCTGAGCTGGAAGTCTCCAGTTTCAGTTTCACTTGCTCTATGAGCATGCCTCTGGGTGTCCCAGGCCTGCAAATGACCTTCTGCATGCCCAGCGTTGACTTCATTTTCCCACTGACGGCCAACTCTGTGCTTGATTGCATAGTTTGTCCTGAATGGGGTTGTGTCGCACAGTGGGGGCAGCCATGTGTCCTCCCTGCAGGGAAGTGGCCAGAGGCCTGCTCAGCCATCATCTCCAGAGGGAATGTGACCGTGTGTTCTCGGAGGACTGAGGCACATGTGAACCACTGTGCACTAGGTGCCCAGCCCAGCAGGTGGCTGCAGGAGTCCGGCCGCGGAGTGGTTGGCAGTACCAGGTCACTGGGGAAGGGCAGGTGCTGGCCCAAGCACATTGCTGTGGTGACTGTCACAGTTCCCTGCCCACATCTGTTGCAGGGCTTCAGATGCTGGGTGAGGGAGGGGCCTCTGTCCTGTGCTCTTGGGTCCAGGAGATGTCAGCCTCAGTGTGTGAGGAGCTGGCATAAAGGGAGACCAGCCCTCCTGCACCCTCACAGAGCTGCTCAACGGCCTCACCTGGCAAAGGGCCCACTCACCTTCTTCTGGATTCACTACAGGTGCCCAGGCTGTGTGACATCACCCCAAGGATGCCACCCTGTGACACCAACCATCATGTCTCAGCACAGGCAATGGACACTGACCCCAGCTGGCAGGGTCCAGCTCATGCACACAATCTCTGGCACCCCAGAAACTGGCTGGGAGGGCCAACAGGGGGAGGCCATGTGCCTGGTATGTTCTTTGTGGGTCCCCTTAGTTGCGGGGTGTCCTGCTTTACGGTTCTCTTAGAGCAGAGTGGCTTTGGTCCCACAGAGGCTCACGTAGCTGCCACATTGCCTGCAGTGTGGTGAAAATGGCAAAGCCAGCCCTCTGGGAAAGCTACTCTGTTGTAACTTCCTGCACTGACTATAGGTAGGTTTGTAAATTCAGAGAGCACATCGCTAAGTCTCATTCTGCAGGCGAGAAGCCTCCAGGCTGGTGATCCATGCAGAGACTTCAGTCGAGGGCACTCGGGTAGAGATGGAAGGGGCGTGAGGAGTTGGGGCCAACTGAGGGCTTGAGAGAAGAAATAGCTTGGTGTTCGGAAAGCTATATTTAATTTTAGATTTGAGTGGGAGAGCTAAGAAAGGACTTGTAGATAGCAGTGAACTTGGACTCAAGTTCCCGTGTGGAGATGAGGTTGTCTTGGCTGCTACACTGTGCCTGAAAGCTCCAGCAGGGTGCCCTTAGGTATACGGCCAGGGAGAGGTGACATTCACGTGTTGGTGGAAACTGTGAAGGCCGCCATGTGAACAGGCAGCTCATGCAAAAAGAAGCACAAATGCCCAGTAGATGTGGACTGTTCTGCTGCTCCACAGGGGTGGCCCGTGCTCACTGGGCCGTGGAGCTGCGGTTTGTCTTTGTGAAGTGGCCAGGCCCAGAAGAGCCTGTTCAAGAAGGCTGTAAGAAGATAAAGCCACTGCCAGAGCTTGAAACACCAGCGTTGGGCACTCTGTCTCCCACCTTGTGATGCCCTCTGCCATGTGACACCCAGGATGGTCTCCCAGCTGTGACCCCTCCACATGACACACGGGATGGCCTCCCAGCTGTGGCCCCTCCACGTGGCACACTGGATGGCCCTCCCCAGCTGTGGCCCTGCCTTCTTGGACTTGGCAAGATCTGCAAGGATTTTTCACATTCTTGTCCCATGGGTCCCTCCACCAGGCTTAACACGGAGCCAGATCTGGTCCACCACCTATATTGTGGTCACGAGCTTTTGCATTCTTATACAATCTTTAAGAGGTTATTTTCTGATGTGACAACTGTGTGAAGTCCATCTTTCCACTTCCACAGTTACATCTGAGCACAGCACAGCAGCGACACAATAAGCTGCGCTCTCTGTTCCTCTTTTGCTTCCGGTGCTTCAGCTATTAGAATTTGTTCTGGAGACATCTGCTCCCTCCCAGCTTAAGAGCACATTGGAGGGGACCAGGTGCACTTTGTCTACTCTGGGTGTTGTTCGGGGACTGGGCACAGAGGTGGTGGCTGAGCTGCTCCCGTGGCCTGGGGCTCTGGGTGTTGTCGTGTGAGGCTGGCTGGAGGTGTCTTTGAGGAACGAACTCCAGTTAGGGCCTGCAGGGATCCTGTGGATCTTGAAGCCCTCTGTGGGGGCCCCAGCTGCCCAGGGCATCATGGGCAGCACCAGCCCTAGTATTGTCTGGTCCAACCAGCATTCTCAGAAGGAGCTTCTTCACATCTGTTTATACTAACCACAGAAAGGAAAAAGGCTGACCCCTGGCTGGTTGTCACTGTGTCCTCTGATGCCCCAGGGATATCTGCAGTTATCCATGCCACCCTGGCCTCGGGTTTGCAGATGACTGGGTTAGCATCCCAGGTGGCCTTTGGGGCAATGCAGGACCTGGACCCCACCACCCTCCCTCCACTTACAGACCTGTACAGAAGGAAGCTCCTGGCTCCTCCCCTGTGATGTTGCTAGTATTTCACCTTGTTACCCCTCACACTCTGGGGGTCTTGGAGGTCTGGTGTCCCTCCCCAGCCTAGAATGGCCATCCTTAGAGGTCCCAGAAACAAGGACCCAAAGGCCTATCTTGGGCGTGGTTCTGGGTTTGTTTTGGAGGTGAATTCAACAGGATGGTGAGAAGAGGTCGCAATGACTGTCCCTTGGGATAGGACCCAGAGGATGGCTATGCTGGAGGGGAAGTGATGCAGCTGGGATGTGGCTACCATGGCCACAGCTGGGATGTGGCTGCACTGGCTGTGGGGTCAGCTGAGACGTGGCCACCCTGGTGACAAGCTGCACTTTCGCTGCTGAGGGAAAGTGTGGCATGGGAAGAACCATCCTCACATCAGAGCCGACATGTTCCAGAGTGGCCACAGAGACAGATCTGGCCCCAGGCTACTGCATCCTGGGGTGGGAGCCCTCCTGCCACCCTGGAGGTGTGGCTTAGGCTCTGGCCACCTGCCACCTTGGGAATCCACCCCTTCCATCTCTGGCCACAGCTTCCCACTCATACGTGTCTATCCACCATGGTATTTCTTCTCTCTGGCTTGGCGCACGCTGCTCCCTCCCCAGCAGGATCTCTTCTGCCTGCATGGCATGGCAGTGACATGGCCCAGCCTTTTCCTTCTCTACCCCTTACACAGCCCAGCCTGTGGCACCCACTCCGCCTGGGGTGGCCTGAATGGCAACTCGGGGTCAGAGCCACGATAGGGCTCAGAGCATCTCAGTAAAGCATCATCCACAGCGGCCTCCTTTGTGCCTCTCAGCAGATCCCCAAATGATGACTAAGGGAGGAGAGCGCAGAGTTGAGAGGAAGAGCATGAGGGACACCGAACGTCTGCTCTAGAGCCAGTGGTGTTGGAGGGAGCTGTGTGTCCTGGAGGTGTGTGTCAGGAAGTGTGGTATTTCTGAAGATAGCCGTGGGGGCACCAGGACTTGGAGGAACCTGGGAGTGAAGTCAGAGAGGGAGAGAACCTCCCACGAGCCACATGAGGGGCTCAGGCTCAGTAGGTGGTGAACAAGTCAGCCCTGGTTCTGGGAACAGGTTGGTAGACCAGGTGACAGGGCCTTAGGAGCTTCAGAAGGCACGTGTGGTGGTAGAAGCCCTGGGTTAACATTGAGGGAAGTTCTGGGGAGCCCAGCGGGCAGCCGCCCCACCTTGGCACCATCCCCAGTACTCGCCTGGGTCACAGGTCCATTCCAAGCATGTAGGTGCTGTGACTCCTGCTCTGGTCCTGTGGAGGGGCTCAACTGATGAGTTAGCACGCATGTGGACCCTTGGGACGTCTCTGCTATCCTCCCCTGTGAGGAGGTGGGGTGACAGTGCCCATTTGGTGCACTGCACTGAGCAGGGACACTGTGTGTGACATCACATCAGGCCACTATGTAAGAGGGACTGAGTCCCAGCCCCAAGGTCCCACCATGACCCATCCGATCACTGGGAGGTGCCCAGAGACTTTGGGCAGTGGCACTTGCTGTGTGGCCACGGGTGGCTCCTGCCCCAAGTGGGGCAGAGAGGGGCAGCTCGAGGTCTTGAGCAGCTCACGGTGGCATGCAATCTCATCGTGTTATTTCTGGAATCATGCACTGATGTTTTTGGACCACAGGCGACTGCAGGAAATGAGAGCAAGACCTGACGAGGTCTACTGGGCCCTAACACCATGTGAGGGGAAGTCGGCAGGACCTGCCAAGGGTTTGTGAAGGCTTGCCTCACAGACAAAACACCCAAGTCCACCCAAGGAAAGCAAAGTCCAGGCCAACACCATCCTGGAGGACGGGGCCAGGAGAGGAGGTGGTGCCGGGGTCACAGGTGTGCGCTGCCTGGTTACAGGTGGGGAGTTGGCCCCAGGCTCTCCTAGGGTGCTGTGAGTGAGCGTGTGACGCCGGCCAGCACACAGGTGCCCTGTGAACGCAGCAGGCAGGCCAAATCCAACACCACTCAGGATTCACATGACGATGAGATCCAGGGCCAGAAGCATGCCCTGCTGCTCAGGGACATTCGCCAGCCCACTGCCAGTGTCCTTAGAGTGTGGAGGGCCATGACCCACATCCATGGGGGGGTGGGACACAACACTCATGTTCATGTGTGATAAGTGCTGTTGCCCGCAAGGTGACAGTGGGCTTAGGGGAGGAACCTCCTGCCACAGCCCTGTCTAGCAGGCTGCCATGGCCACATGCAAACACCAAGGCCCTGATATGGACTGGGCATTGACACTCAAGCGTGCAGTGACCCTGGATTTCCAGGCAGTATGAAAAAATAGCCCCCCACTTGTGCTGCGCCACCCCTCCAATCCCCCACAGAGCCCAACCTGCCTCCTGAAGCCCCATCCTGACCTGGACCTATGGATGCGTCCCATGGCCTCAGGCCCAGGTTCAAGGCCTGGCTCCCGCCCACCTCCTGCATGGCCTTCACTGGACCGTCTTGACTCATCTGGCTCATGTTCTGTCCACCTAGGGGACAGAGAGCCAGGCCACGGGGGGCTTCTCTGAGCCTCTGGCGTGGGGCCACCTGCCAGGACGGGTCAGTGCAGGGGCCACATGTTCAGAAAGGCCCTGCTGTATTGTCCCCATCCTGTGCCCCTCATGGCTAGGCTCAGGAGGGGCAGTGGGGGCTTCAGGAAGGCCCAGTGTCCCCAGAATGACGTGTCTCTCTCCCTCCCAGGTGGCCTTCATGACGCTGACACTGTTCCCCCTCCGGCTCCTGTTTGCCGCCTTCATGATGCTGCTGGCCTGGCCCTTTGCGCTTGTGGCCTCGCTGGGACCTGCAGAAAAGGAGCCCGAGCAGCCCCTGGCCCTGTGGCGGAAGTAAGTGGCTCTTGGCAGTGCTGTGCATGGGGTCACACTGTGGCAGTCCTGCAATTTTCAGTGTCTCTGTCCACTGCGGATCTGTCCTCCCCTGCGGAACCCCTGTGTGCATGCCAACTTCCTGTCCCTGCACTTCCCTGCCCTGGTCCTGCTGAGTCCACTGCTTCAGAGTTCTGCAGGTCACGTGGACACTGCTCCACATCCCTGAGCACAGAGATCGTCCACTACCAGGGTGTGGCCTCCTCTGTGGCAGAACCTGCTGTGGCTCCTTGTTGCATGCAGACTGCGATCAAAGCTTCTGCAGCCACTCTCACTCCTCTATGGGACTCTCTCCTGGACCCTCATCCCTGAGTGGAGTCCCTGTGGCCCAGTGACAGGTACTGCTCAGGCAGGCCTTTGCCTCAGCAGCCCCCATCCAAGTGCCTGGACCTCGCACTCGTGCAGTGGGCCAGGAGTTGGTTGCCAGGCCAAGTGCAGCAGTCGTGAGTGGCCGATGGTATGCGGCTCGGCCTGCTGGCCTGGTCTCTCTAGCAGACGGGATGTAACATCCTCGAAGTGCAGAGAAGACACCAGAGTCCCTGCTTCTGGACACACTTGGCAGAGCAAATGCTCTGGCTGGTGACGAGCTGGAACTAGCCCAGGCCTTGTGTGGGACCTCAGGCCACCCAGAACTCCGGGCTGCATGCTAGGCACCTCTGCAGGCTGAGTCCTTGCCTTTAAGCACTGGATAAAGCAAGCCTCAGTGAGTGTAGACCAACATATCGTGATAAACCAACAAAGGGCCAACACAGACTGTGAAGGACAGTGCTTCCAGTCTCACTGAAGTCCCTCCCGCTGCACTCTGCTGAAGTGTGTGCCCACCATGGGTGGCGAGATACAACCTCCTGATGAGGAGTCCCAGTGCCCCAGCTGCCCTTCCTCCTCGTGACCTGACATACTGCACAGGCAGAGGTCCTTGATCAGCCTTTGCTGGGTGGGAAGTGAGTAGCAGAAGGGAGGTATTGGCAGGAGGCCCCAGATTTTGCAGGCTCACCCCGCAGCCTGTGCCTCAGAGGGCTGTACTCACCTCCCTCATCCCTGCTGCGTGGGTGGATGGACAGGAGTGTTGACCCCACTGAGAGGCACAGGGGACCAATGTCGTCCCCTGAGCTCAGGTCTCCCTGATCACGGTCAGCTGCAGAGAGGTGTGGGAAAGGTGGCCCAACCAGGCCCTGGTCTCCTGTGCTGCTTATAGCCACACGGTCATGCCTGAAGATAGCTAGGAGCTGAGGCCCTTGCTGGCCCCTGTGGGCGGGTGGATGTGGTGCTGGCAGGGGTCGACTGGGGCCACCTTGGGGCCTGGGGTTCACGGCTGCTTTCCATTCTTCACTGTGTCTTTCTGGGTTTTTCAGATCCTCTTAGAAGAGCACACTCTATCTTGACATCTTTTTAAAAGATTTTAACCATAAAATGTGAACCTGGTATCAAATATGGTTAAGCAAAACAGATCCAGACCAACCAAAGCTACTCCGGAGGCCCCCCAGCTGGTGCAGAGGCTATACACTGGCTTGGTGAAAGGCTTGGGCTCCTGGCAGGAGGGCCTACGACGTCTCCCTGCCTCATGCCAGCCTTGGATGCACCCCTGGCTCCCTGTCCTACATGACGAGACATCTCTGTGCAGCAGCAAGGTGTCTTCAGGGCGGATGGTGGGCTGTTGTCCAGGTCCCATGCTGGCCCAGTGGCTCTTCTCATCCTTGAAAACTGTTTTCAGCAGACAATGAGTGGCTGAGACAGGCTTCAGTTCTGCCAGCCAGAGGTGCTCTCATCTGCACAAGACACATGTGTGCAGAGTGCTTCATGGCAGGGTGACATGAGATTCCTGTGGCCATCGTTTCCTGAGAACTTTGGTGTCTGCATGTGTGGATCATTGTGTGTACGTGTGCAAGAGCATGTGTGCATGTACATGTGTGTGCCTATGTCATGTGCTATGCATGATGCATGCTTGCCTGTGCTTAGGTGCTACACTGTGTCATGTGGAGGTGTGTGGGGCAGCTTGTGTGTGCTGCACAGGTGCCACACCAGGCCCCAAGGCCCTCCCACCCCTGCACCTCTGTGTCCTGCACATGCGGAAACTCACTGTGTGTGTGCACTGGGCTGAGCCAGGTGCTGCTGGGGAGCAGAGATAACAAATTGGTGACTCTGGTCCTGAAAGGAAGTGTGGTAGTGGGCAGCCACTGGCGCTCCAGGGCTTCAGGAAAACCATGCCTTAAAACAACAGGGTTCAGAGCAGGCAGCATCTCCCTGTGATGCTGATGTGGCCAGCTGGGGACCACAGCGTTTCACATTATGCAGGCTTGAATAGACCTGTGTTACTAAAGAGGATTCGGGCTGAATGAAGTTCATGTTGTTCAAACCTTCCTAAAATAAAAATGTTAGTCTTTCAGTGAAAGAGTGAAAGAGCTTAGTGAAAGGCGTTTAAGTTAGTCTAAAAATCCAAAGTGGTGTCAAAGCCGTGGCATCTTTCTGCAAGACCTGGCCATCCGAGACTGGCTCTCGACTGCCAGCAGAGTCCTGAGCGGGCTGGTGTAGATGGTCGTGATCCTGAGTGGGCTGGTGGTATAGACAGTCGTGGTCCTCCACACACTGATCCCTGCTCCCAACTGCCAGCAGAGTCCTGAGCAGGCTGGTGGTGTAGACGGTCATGGTCCTCCACATGCTGACCCCTGCTCCCGACTGCCAGCAGAGTCCTGAGCAGGCTGGTGGTGTAGACGGTTGTGGTCCTCCACACACTGACCCCTGCTCCCGACTGCCAGCAGAGTCCTGAGCATGCTGGTGGTGTAGATGGTCGTTGTCCTCCATGTGCTGACCCCTGCTCCCAACAGCCAGCAAAGTCCTGAACAGGCTGGTGGTGTAGATGGTTGTGGTCCTCCACACGCTGACCCCTGCTCCCGACAGCCAGCAGAGTCCTGAGCAGGCTGGTGGTGTAGATGGTCGTTGTCCTCCCTGTGCTGACCCCTGCTCCTGACAGCTAGCAGAGTCCTGAGTAGGTTGGTGGTGTAAACGGTTGTGGTCCTGCACATGCTGACTCCTGCTCCAGACTGCCAGCGGGGTCCTGAGCCGAAGGAGGACCCAGCACAGGCTCCTTAGCCCTCAGCCCTGCAGTTGCAAGCCAGTGCCTGTGGCCTGGCATCCCGTGCTGGCCTTTGCCTTGCACCTTGGGGCATCTGAGTTTCTTTCAGGGGTGTCTGTCTCTTCAGAGAACACATACACATGGCTACAGGTCTGTTTGTGGGTGCACAGAGCCAGTCGAGTTGGGTGACAGTGGGAGGCATGTCCAGAGGCCCCTGTCACCCCCCTCCCAAGCAGCTGGGCTCCACATCCTGCATAGTAGGCCTGTATGGTGGGAAAGCCATAGCTGTGGGCTAGAGGACAGAGAGTCCTCACCCACAGTGGACCATGCCCTGCCTACCCTACAGGAGTTCCCATGTCCCAGCTAGATGTGCCTCCTCTCCCCTGTGGAGTGCTGTCCACCTGGACTTGAAGGGTAGCCTTGTCCTCTCCTCAGGATGGGTGTGTGCTTCCCTGGCTGTGGGGGTGTGGGTCTGTGGTCATCACTGCACACACCAGTGGCTGAGAGGTGGCTGAGTCCTCTCCAGGGGGTTGGAGTCTTTCCATCTTGGTGACTGGAGGCTGCCCATGGATTTTTGAGGAGGAGGCGTCTTCATTGTTGCTCAGCTGCTGCTGAAGACAGCAGCCCTGGGAGACTGTGTTCTTCATGGGCCTCTGGTTCCAGCCCCTTCTTTCTCCCTACACGTTTGGGGAACTATTCTTCCCCATATCCTAGCCCCACTATAGGACTGTCCTCCGTGAGCACTTTGGTTTCTGTGTGTTGTCCTTTCTTCCTGGTGCCCAGAGCTCCCTGTCTCCGCCTCTGTGATGGTCCCCACCCAATGAGGACCACTCTTCTGAGGCCTGCGGGTCTGTCTGCCATGGTCAGTCCTCCAGCCTCTGCATGCAGCCGCTCAGGGTACCAGGTGTCCTGAGGAGCATGGGCTGAGTTAGATCACCTAGGAAGCTGGCAGAGCTCACCACGCCTGTGCCATAGCTGTCCTGCTGGATGGCTACCAGGCTGCTCAGGCATAGTGTGACAGTGCCGGCCAGCTCCCCACGGCCACCACCCACAGCAGCAGCCCAGCTTTCGCTGCACGTCTGTGGCCCTTGGAGAGGAGCTGTCCTTTGGTTCTCTTCCTCACTGTCCCCCCATGCCTTTTGTGCACTGCTGCCCACCCGGATCCAAGGCGTGACTAATGTCCCAACAGCAGAACCCAGATTGGCCACCTGCTCTCCCAGCCCCCTAACCCCCCAGGACTGGCATCTGTCCCCTGCACCCTTGATTCTTCCTCCTTAGCCTCAGGTGGTACAACAACTATTTTGTATGCTTTTACTATGAAACTAACGCCCACATAGAAAAGCACATTTGGGAACATTCTGCTGGAGTGGAAGATCAGAGCCGTGTGAACACCCACGTAGAGTGCCCAGGTTTGGTGCCCTGAGTCTCAGCATGCAGTCACGGTGCCTGTTTAGCCTGCAGAGTAGCAAAGGTCTTTTCAAGGTGGCTCCTTTGGGGAGCCTTCCAGCCATTGGCCATGGCCACCAGTGCTCCTGAGAGGGCTTTAGGCCCATCAGGGAAGGCACCCGGGAGGTTTCAGTCTCTCGTTTTGTGCAGCTATCTCAAACACTCTCGCCAGCACGAAGCCCTGGGCCCAGGCATGCTCAGGCCATGGCTGTCAGGCTGGTGGCCTCGCTGACGTGCTCCACGGTGATGGTGTGCAGCTCACAGAAATTGGCAGGAAAGAAAGCAGACGCTTGAGTTCTCGTAGCCTAAAAGGAGGCGCGCTCACTGGCCTAGGTGCTTTCCACTGTTTTCCACACTGCGCCACCTAGCTTCTTCCAGATGCAGCTTGTTTTGGCAGCACGAGGTCTAGCTCCAGGAACCGAAAACCAGTCAGGGAGGTCTCAGTGGCCGCCACCGTGTCTCAGCCCTGGGTTGACTCCATATTTTAACATGCCAAGTGTCGAATGGTTTTTCTATCTGAACACAAGGGAGTGCTAACAGATCACTGATGCCTAGGGTGTTGGGTCTTTCTTCTCAGTGGGGGCCTGTCTTCTACACAGGGCAACCCTGAGCCACCTGGATGCTGCTGTAGAGGAGACAGAGCCCTTCAGTTGTCAGTGTGAGCAAATGAAGGCCCTTCAGGAAGCTGCTGCAGGTGCCCAGACCCTGTTGCCCCTTCCCCGTGACTGCCCCGAGCCTCCTGTGTGACACAGCTCCTCTTTTGCAGGGTTGTGGACCTGCTGCTCAAGGCCATCATGCGCACCATGTGGTTCGCCGGCGGCTTCCACCACGTGGTTGTGAAGGGGCAGCGGGCACTGCCCACGGAGGCCACCATACTCACACTGGCGCCGCACTCGTCCTATTTTGACGCCATCCCTGTCACCATGACCATGTCCTCCATCGTGATGAAGGCGGAGAGCAGAGACATCCCAATCTGGGGAAGTGAGTGCATCCCTGCTGGGAGCGGGTCAAGCCCCCTGAGCCCCTCCAGGAGGGCCCCTCCTCATCATGTGTGAGCGAGCCCCCCACCAAACAGTGAGTCCCCCCACGCAGGAATGAGCCCTCCACCCACAAGTACATCCCTCCCCTTGAATGAGTTAGCCCCCACCCACAAGTGAGCCCCCCACCCACGAGTGAGCCCCAACCCAGCAGTAAGCCTCGACTCACGAGTGAGCATGCACCCACATGAGTGAACACCAATGCAGCAGTGAGCCCCC